>JANHJO010002805.1:99249-112429 GCA_032468235.1 Pseudoxyrhopus heterurus
CTTGGAGCTGGTGGGATTCGATCAGCCAAACTGCTGATCTGCAGTTCTGCAGTACTGTGTTCTTACCACTTGAGCCATTGCAGCTCCATGGTAGAGGACAGGAAAGCCCGGAGGAACTTTGTCCATGGGGTCGCGATGAGTTGGACACGACTTTGCAACTAACAACAACAAATATGAAAGTAAAATAGAAGGGAGGTCACAATAGCTTTGTCTCTCTCCAGTGACAGAAAATGTGAGACGGTGATACAGCCACTTGGATTGTCCCATTATGCCTCACAGTCATATCTCTAGCTGGCTTTACCTACAGTTGAAACATTTCATGTAAGCTACACATTTACTCAAATGAGTTTTCCATCTGTACTACTGTGCTGTCACATAGAGTTTATACAGAGATTTTTTTTCTTGGAGATTCTAAACAGAGAGATAATAGGGAAAATTTCTTCCCTTGAGAACATAGGACACTGGACATAGGCAGAGTTAACCATGTGCCCCCCTTAAAGTATCATTTCAATATTTGATCCTGCCTATTCCTATTCTTAAATAATGTGCTACTTATTTCTGTTTCAATGCTGCAGATATCCTGCATTGTTTTTACTGTCTTACATTTGAGATAGCAACGAATATATTAATACTGTTCTCTTCTGTGTTAACTCAGCAGTGATATATTGTCTGTTTTTTGGCTTAGCCAGAACAACAATTGTCATACCTTGACAATTTTTGTATTGATTTTTTTTCTTTAGCTTTTGTGTAAGTGTTGGAATTTGACATCCAAGATATATTGGCAATCTTTCTGTTTGTCTTAACACTTTTTCTTTTATCTTCTAGATGCAAATTAAAGTTTTAGCTTTTTAGCTTCAGCTCTTTTGTGAAGATAGATAAATGTGACAAGCTTGATTCTAGGCAGTGATCTACTTTAAAAGTAATCGACTGTTCTATTTTACTTTCATATAATTTATATAACATTCTTCCACATGACCTATTCCTTCAAAAAAGTAAGAAGCAGAATTCTTCACATTTTGGAATGCTTTCTCAGTGGTCTGCCAATTGCTTAACATCCATAAATCTACATATATATTTTCAGTTGTACTGCACCAAGAAATGCACTACAGTACATTTCTTATCTTTTATTTTATTCTTTTTGGCTAATGAAAGAATGAAACTGAATTTAGACAGGTCAAAGATTGATCCAAGAAAGTAAACGTCAGATTAAAATCCTAGAGAATTATAATAAAGCAAATGGAGAAGTATATTTGCATATAAAGGACATATAGTGGAACATTTCCAGATGAGATTGAACTTTTTTTGTGAGTCACGACACATGAAAATATCATGATGATATAAACTTGACGTACTATTGTCTGAAAAGAGGGTCAACTTTGTAAGCAACACTAACCATGGATGGAGGGATTGTTTTGTGCATCCTTTGACTTCTTAAGGTCAGTTGGCAGTAGGAACAGTAGACAGCAAGGCCATCATTTAAAGTAGGAACAACATAAGTCTACCACCAGGGAAATGATTGCATGATGAGACAATTTGCATATGTGTCTAATCTTCATAAATACAGTAGTCTTATTCTAAAATGAATGTTGAATGACCAATTTTACATTGTGTTGCTGTAACAAAATTATATTGTAACAAGGAAGTCGAGCTGAAGAAACAAATAGGCTTCTTTCTTTTTTTTTTTCAGAACCATAGATATAAATGTAATTTGAATGAAATCAATGGACTAATATATGAAGTGTAACTTAGAAATAAATCCACAGAAGTCAGTGCAATCATGGAATGATCACTAAAAGCCTTGATCCAATTGCTGCAAAATAACAAAGTGGGTCTGGAAACAATTGCAAAGACTTCCAGTCAAAATACTGATATTTATTGTATATTCTTCTTAAACTCAGCTAATTAATATTTGCTATCATGATTAAAAACAGAATGACTTTTTTTCAGAATGCCATTTTTTAAGCTGTACCCCAAACCATTTTCTAATTATTTTATTGCAAAACTCCTATAATGTTGAGATGAGCAATGAACATCTCTTACACCACTATTAAACTTTTGCAACTGTTTCCAGATGGAGATAAATTGATAGACATTAAACTGCCATACAATTTAAATCAGGATTTGGAACATAGAACAAAGAATAGCAGAGTTGGAAGGGACCTTAGATGTCATCTAGTTCAAACCCCTGCACAAACAGGAGACCTTATACCGTTTCAGACAAGTGGCTGTCCAGTCTCTTCTTGAAAGTCTCCAGTGATGGGGCACCCACAACTTCTGAAGGCAAGACTTTCCAGTGGTTGATTATTCTCAACCAATTTACAATAAGCCAGATTTTACACTGGACATAGATCCCATCTGATAGCAGTCTATCTTTCTATCTATCTCCTACTCCACATAACAAGTTACTTTTTCTTCAGTAGTTTAACAGTGACATCTTAAATCTTCTGCTACAATGTCCCCTTTCTACATTTCTAGGCAGCTCTGCCCATTTGCACATTTCCACACGATGAGTTTTCACCTCAGGCATCCTTTTCTGCAGTGAGAACTGCAGCTTTTGATGGTGATGCCACAAAAGCAGCACATTTCCCACCCAATGCAATATAGACATACTTCTGGCCCTTGCTAGGATAAAGCAATCCATGAAAAAGAAATTTCATACTACTTCAAATGTAAATTAGCTATAAATCCAAAGTGGAGAAGTACAGTCAGAGATTGCTTTTATTCTTGCCTTCGTGGCTAGAAATAATTCTCAACGGATGAAAACAGCTCATCCTCCTTATAAAAGAGATTCATTTGTCACTGGTGATATCCCCTTCGGTGATGCTTAAAACTATCCAAGTTATCATTCTTAATGATTCTGTCTAAACAGAAGATTCAACAATTTTTCCAGGACACAGAGTGAAAAAAGATTACAGCCAATTAATTTCTTGAAAATTATTAATTTCATAATGTTGATCGCAGCCTTCCAAAATATGCAGCAGAAAATATCAAAGGAGAAAACCTTTAAGGTGCAGTAACTGTCATTCAGGCTTATTAGAGATTGCAACATATTATGAAAAGGAAAACAATATTTTAAAAGACATACTTTATTTCACTTCTTTGGGGAATCCAATTTGTGTATTTTGAGCATTACAACACGAAGAATATGCTTTCATTTGCTTCAGTCCATCAATTGCTATTGAAATACAGGTATGTTTGCCTTTTCTCTCTCTCTCCCTCTCTCTTTAAATATTAAGGCACTTTTAAGTTAGGGTTGTTTATAATGCAGCATAGAAATCTGAATTATTGAGAAAACAGAAAATTGAATTGGGTTATATTTGCAACTGTAATTAGCACTGCCCATTTTAAACTGAAATATACAGTTATCCACTCAGATGTAGGCAACTATGTTGCCTCCCTCAGGTGCTTGTTCCCAGTGCATGAATTGGCTAGAAATAAAGTTGATTTAAGAAATCTTTTTCTGGATCTCAACCCCTTCTCCTATTTTGGTTTCAGTCATGATCAGTATTTTGTCTGTCCAATTGGTAACATGTCTCCAATTAATGGATTCCCCTGATGCTTCCCCCCTCCCCCACCTTTGCTTGGAGAGGAAGTGTCAAGAGCTTTTCCCTTTGTGGATTTGTCTTTTGAGGACTAATTAAAAAGAAAAAAAAGACAACACTCTGTGTATATGTATGTGTGTATGTGTGTATATATAAATTAACAGTTTTTTTAACAAGATAAAAACAATACAAGTTTTAGAGAAGACACAAGGAAAACTAACTAACAGGTAAGAAAGAAAATAAGAAATTTTGATAAAATCTTAACAGCAGTCATAAATGTACTTCTATTTTACTCTCTCTTTCTAAGTTTACATCAGAATTTCCTTCTTTCAAATCATCAAGCCGTTAACCAGACGTTCATTTTTTCAATTTCTTCAGCAAAAAGTCCATTGGGGTTTCCAGTCACTAACAAATGAGGTTATTTTCCTTTCCCTAATCAGACAAGTCAATTTTGCCATCCCTGCTAATTCTGTCACCTTTACCAACTTCACCAACTTCACCGTCCATTGTGGGTGTTTCAGAGCATTTCCATTTTTATTCATATAATAGTCTTGCAGCACTCATCATATACAAAAACCATGTTCCGTAACTCTTTTCTTGTCACCTATTAGCCCAACAGTTTTATCGTTCTTTCTTTCACTTGAGCAAGAAGGGAAAACTTGTCAGAACTTGTCAGTCACCCAAGGTATTGTAAAAGAGAGCAGCTGAAGAAAATGGAATTTTGAACAAACTTTGTCAATTTCACCCAATTAAAAGGAAAACAAAACAAAACAAAGAAATGACCAGTGTTTTACAGCTGCATTGATGAAACTGTTAAAGGAAAACAACAACAAACAAACTGCAAGCATTTCACCATTCCATTACAAAACTTGCTTTAAAAAAAAAGGTTCCAAGGAACTCAGTATGAAATAATTACTGAAGACAGAGGACAGAGATGGACATCAGGGATGTCCACCAGCCAGTTGGAAAAGAGCAATCTGTATAGAACTGAGTGAAATGTAGAAGGTGAACCAGATTCCCCTGCTTATGTTTGTCAAGGTGGGATGGGAGGGCATTACTTTTGAAGCAGAATAAGAAAACGTAGCTAGAGGTCACCTTCTCAAATGGGTAGGTACAGTTTGAGCACAATATCATTCATTCCAGCCCTCATGAAATGACACATAACCCCTTCTTCTGCTGGGACAAGCAGGAAGTACAGATATAATTCCTGTTCATGGATACTTGCCAGCTTTCTGCTTTTACTCTCTCTTTCTAAGTTTACATCAGAATTTCCTTCTTTCAAATCATCAAGCCATTAACCAGATAAGGTCTGAAAAGTTGCTTTGGAGCATTTGGAAAATGACACAGTGTTTTCCAGCAGGCATTTATCAAAAACAAGGCATATCAGACAAGCTTGATTATTTTTTTATTTGTGATAGGGTGATCATTTTAGTTGACTAGGAAAAGGCAGCAGGCATATTGACTTATTTATTTAATTTATTTGCTGCCTATCTGCCTTCAAAGCGATACTGGGCAACTTAACAGAACGTTTGACAAGTGTTTCATCTGGAAAATCTATGCTGGAACATAATGCCATCAAAACGGATTGAATAATAATACCCAATGTCAGTGGCTTTGCATCAAACTGGAAGGAGTGATGGATGGTTTGCTGATCTAGCCTTTGTAAGGTTCAATGTATTTATGAATGAACTATATATACGACGTTAGAACATCTGATTGTGAAATATTCTTACAATTCAGCCTTGATCTTTTTTTTTTCGAGACATTATTAAGATTGAGGAGGATCTTAACAAATAGAAAGAGTAGGTAGAACAAGATATATGTTAGCAGAGGCAAAAACATTCTAAATCTGAGTGGAAAAATCAAGGCATTAGCATAGGATATATATGGTGGGCAGCAACACATGTGATAGAGATCTGTGGGTCTTGATAGATCAAAAACTGAATATGAACCAGCAGTGTAGTACACTTGTAAAAAGCAAAAAAGCAAATGCAATCACAAACTTTATCAACAGCCATATATTTCAAGATCAAGAAAAGTCAGCATTCCTCTCTCAATCCAAACCTGGAATACTTGTCCAGTTCTGGATGCCATATTTTAGGAAAGACGTTGTAAACTGGAATGTATCCAGAGGAGAACAACCAAGATAACAAGGAAATTTTTCCTAATGCTTGGAGTTGCTAACAATGTCTTTTCCTCTGTCTCTCCTTCACTAGAAGTTGTGGATTCTTCTGTACTGGAGTTATTTAAACAGTGGTTGCAGGGCCATCAGTTAGGGCTGCTTTAATAGTATGTTTTTGCATTGGGGAAGGAGTGACACTAAATAGCTTCCAAGATTTTTTCCAGTCCTTAAAGTTTTGTGATTACCTATTTTTTTAAATTTTCAAACTTGTTGCCTTGCATAACTTTTTAAAATTGAGATTAAATTGATATGAACCATATAACTATGTGTTGACATAACTATGTCTTTAGAAAGTTTATCCCCTGAAAACATAAGAATTGTAATCCAATATATCTGGAAGGGACAAGGATTGAGAAAGCTTGACTAGTGAATATTGAACTTCTGATTTTTCTACAAGCTGCTAAGTCATCTAAAGAATAGCCAAATGAGAACTGATCATCTGATATTGTACAGTCAACATTTTCTTTCCTGAAGGCTGAGAAACTGTAGTGACTGGATTGGTTTTTAGTAATGGGTGATTTATGTCCAATGTTTAAAATTGCTGTGCTAATTTCATGACAGTGTTACCAAAAGTATTATGTTCGTAGAAGAATAAATGGAGACTACTGTCTAATTAACAGAAGGTTTTGTGGTCCAAATATTGAAGTACTAAATATTATTAGAAAAAAAGAAATTATCATTTTTTTTAAAAAAAAATAGGGATATAAATGCCAGAACAGGTTTAAGACTGAATGAAAAAGTTTACAAGAATATCTAATATACAGAATAATTTGTTAAGATTCCAAAGTGGGAAGGCAAAGGCAGAATGTTGTTTGAGATCTCATCACCACCATTTTGTCTCCCCCTGCCATTTTTACTGTATACTATGTCACACTATGTCACAGTGTAATTCTTTTTTCAACTTTTTAATACACTGAAACCTATGGCCCAATAAATGGGAGTGCATGGGAAACTGAAATAACTCATTTGTTGCATTGCCTTGAATGAAAAATAGGAATCAGTCTAATAGTTTCTGTTACAAAATCATGCTTTGAATTGATCTGGGCTCTTGCATGCAGAGCCTAGATCAATTGCACCTCAAAAAGGGGAGAGGGTAAAAAATGTGGTGTGCTGTGTGTATTTTTGTCCTTCTTGAGAAAAGAGGCCAAAGCCAGCTCTAAAAACCAAAAGTTATTATTCGGCTAGCAAATTTAAAAATATATTTTTTTGTCTGCACAACTGGGCTTTTTATAGCAATTTAGAATCAATTTGCCTGAATCATCTATTTGTGATGACATACGCAATTACAGCATGTACTTTCAGAACAATATGGCTCAAAAATCTTTAGCTGTCTTAGAAACATCTGAAGTAGTGGAATATTTAAGAGAAGCTGTATTTGAAGTAAAATTGGCGTTTATGTAAGAAGTTAAAGAATGCAACAAGGGTCGATATTGGTAATGTTTATATTTTATAGAACAAGGACTTGAAATATCCACTTTGGAAAATTAGTGAGTACATGTTTTATGAAATATTAAATATTATTTAAAGATGAAGTTAATCCATCAGAATATTCTAGGTTGTGTCTATTGGCCTCTCTATGATGAGAAGGCTCTTCGATTAATATCATGTTTTCTTTTTCAGGGGAAGAACATAGCTGTTGTAGAAGTGAATATAATAACAATATGGAATTTAAGATTTTATGGAAAACTTTGGCTTTATTGAGCCTGGGGATTAGTAAGAGAATTAATTTACTTAGATTGAAAGAAAATAAGTAAGGATTCAGTTGTTGAAGTGAGACTTCAAGAGATGTATTCTCTGTCAATTTTTGAAACGTCAAATAAATCTTACCGCTAAACAGTAAAAATAAGAAGATGGAACATTAAGTTTATATATGGTCTAAATTTAATAGCATGTTAAAGGATTGAGCTTGCTGTCTATTAGTATTCCTCACTAGGATTTGTTTTATGAGTCTTTTTCCTCTTTCTCTTTTCAACTTTTCAATTTATGATCACCATTATTCTTTTTCATTGTATTATCACAGGTCATTTCTTTTTATTTTTTGCCTGTTAATTTCACTTATAAAATAATAATAATAATAAAAAGTACATTTTTAAAAAGAACAAGAATTTCAGCCCTTCTTCCTAAGAGTTGATGGGAAAGCCTCTGAGCAGTTTTCACTCAGTAGCCCAGTCTATTGTCAGTGTACAGCCTAGAAGATGTATCATATGACCACATCATGAGAATTGAACAGTGGGATTTAAATGGCTGCAGCTTTTGATTGAGCAGCCATTTAAAGGAACATCCTTTAGAACCGTGTTCCTCTGCCTCAGCAACTTTAAGAATTGAAGTCCATACAGCTTACAGTTGTTGAGATTGAGGGACACTGCTTTAGAGGAAGTGACTTTCTTCCTGAGGGTGATCCAAGGTCTTTCACAGCACAACCTATTTTCTACTTTGTGACAAATGGTTTCCTTCACCTTTCAAATCTGAAAAATATATGACTTAGATCTCACAAATGTTTACATTTATCTTAGGCATTTCCACATTCATCTTTAAAGTTGTCAATATATGTCTAATAAATTAATATAGATTGCACACGTAATTCTCTTCCAGGATTCAAGGCAGTATAAATTGTGTAGTCTGTTCTGCTCCCAAAAAAGTCCCATTTAGTTTGTATGGTCGAGGGGGGATTTTCACTTGAACTTCTCCAGACCACAGCATCATATTAAGCCTGAATAACTATTTCCTATTCCCAAATAAATATTTTCTTCTATTTGTATAATACATTTTATAAAAAGTCCCATTCAATTCAATTATCAAACATTGATAATTATAACAATAATAATAACTTGTATGCAGCCTGACTCTCAATGCTCTGGATTGCTTAAAACCATCAAACTACAAAATTACAATTCAATAAATAATTTTTTAAAAAAAATAAAGATTAAAAAATGCCTGGTGTGATCTGGGTGAATTTACATTATTTGTAGACCAAGGGAATTGAAATTGAGACTCCCCGCCCCCCATCTATTTAAAAGAGAGTTGAGGAATTTATCTTTCTCAAAGATCATCCAAGAGTTCTTGATAATACCTTAGCCTGGTTTATTTTGAAGAAAGTTCTTCCAAGTTTGTAAACTATAAAGATGGGGCAGTGAGATACTTTTGTGTGTAGACCATAGCCTGTTCATTAAAAGGTGCATTCCATTGAATTCCAGAAGGGCTTAGTGCATTTTTTACTAACTAAAAATGTTGGTGTAAAAGAAAATTAATACCCTGGCTGGCTTGTGTTTTTCTCTGAGGCAGATATTGATGAATGTGCTGAGGGGATCATTGAATGTCACAACCATTCACGCTGTGTTAACCTCCCAGGGTGGTACCACTGTGAGTGCAGAAGCGGTTTCCATGACAATGGAACCTATTCACTTTCCGGGGAATCCTGTGTGGGTAAGCAAAGCTCAGCAGAGAAGTACTATTATTATTCTGCTTTCTATGAAGTCCAAGGACTATCTTTGATGTTAATCTTACAATGTAATCAACTCTTTATGTAAGTCATCATTAACTTGCATAATACAAGGATTATTATGAGAAAGATGAGCTCTCACATCTCTAAACAGTAACATGAAAAAATGGTTTTCTGGAAGACATATTGTTGATATGACTCCTGTCCAGAGACTTATTTCAGATAAAACAACATCCTGATATTGTGAAGTGGATTACTATTTAGTTCTTCTAATTCCTTGCTTTAAACTTCCAGCCTAAAGATTTAGCCATGTAAAATAGATTTTTTTAAACTCATTGATCAAATTTGAAATATTGTTTAACTCTTGTATTACTTAATATAAGAGTTGTATTTTTGTCAGCTGCCTTGAGAAATAAGAAGCAGCTTAAATACAGTATATTTAATAAATGTAGTTCTCAACATGATTTTTTTTTAAAAAAGCAACAGGTAATATTTATTGGTATCTTTCAATGCAGAAAAAGGCTTGAGTCTTTTGTTGCATATGTGGATTTTTTTAGGGTGGGTGGGGTGGGGTGGGTGTACAGAAATTTCAATTATTGTGATATGGAGAATTCAGATCCACCAGAAAAAAATAACTCATAAAAGGGTGCATATGAGCAGACTCACCAAGATAACTCTCTTGCAATTCTTCATACTTCTACCTATTGACTTTAGTTTGCTACTGTCTTTCATCTTTCACCCTGAAGAAAAGGAAATACTATAGCAACTTTGTGCATGTAAAATTGGGAGTGACCTTACTTATCTTAATTCGTCACCTTACCTCTCTCAACTGGACAAGCTGTAGCCCTACCGTGGACTATAGCAGGAGTGTCAATCTCCCGGCCCACAGGCCGGATGAATCACATGGTGGCCATGTCCATGCCCAGTTTAGCGAAGGGGGGAAAAGTCCTGATACGTCACCTGATCACCATGAAGACGTGAGTTCGACACCCCTGGACTATAGTGAGATGACACAGGAAGATCTTTGGGACAGCTGTTTTCTGTTTGAAGAACTGAAAGTGGACTCAGTGATTCAGACATGACTTTTTTTTTCTTTGCACAGCAGAACTAGGAACCCAATACTCATTTTGTGGGAACTGAAGATAGCTGATGGGCGTGATGGCTAGTCATAATAGTCACAATCATGAAAAAGGCTGTTCTGAGTTAGGCATTTGAGGAAGGTTACTAGTGTTAGGGGATGCAATTTTGAAATAGTATCAGGTACAAGTCAAGATTTGGGCAGTGTTTAAGAAGCCCATTATTATGATTTGTATAGCTCTCTGGTTTTCTTCAAGAAAGATTATTTATAGTATATCACATGGAGAAGTTTGGTGTATCCTCATGTTGCATATTTTTATTTCCATGCAATCTCTTTTTCTGCCATTTAAATGAGCTAAACTTGAATTCTCAATTTCCCCAGTCTACACAGTTTTCTGATGGAATATTGTGAGAGGTCTTTCAATATACATAAGCATATATTAGTTGTAAAGAGCTGTAATATGGAGCTGTGCTTTAAATTATACGGTCGTAAATAAAAGCATGCATTTGGAAGGGGGGGGGGGCTTTTTAATGTCTTGGGTATAACGGAGATATCTGTATGCTTTCTTCTCTTTATACCAGTGTGGTATAATAATGAAGATGTTGGCCTAGGATCAAGGAGATACTCAGCTATTAAAGTCCTCTGGGTGACCTGGGAATAATTGTTCTTTTTCAGACCAACCTACTTCACAAAGTTGTTGTGGGAAAGAATTAGTGGAGGAAATGTGTATTGTATCCTGGGCTTCTGAAGGAAAGGGGAGGTTATAAATTTAATTAACTAAAGTAACTTGCTCTTTAGTTCATGGTTTATGTGATGTGCTTTTTCCCCTCATTAACTGTCAAGTCTATAGGCTTTTAGACTCTGGCCCAGCTATATATCAAGCAGGTATATGCAGACTGGGATATGTGCCATTTTTTTAATGAACTGGTTTATGAATGAGCAGGTTTGACTTTGGGGAAGAAAGGAATCATTTTATTATTAGCTTTTGTTCAGCAGCTGGCTGCTCCCACTGAGGGATAGCCAAACTGGAAAGAGCCCAATTCTTTACCTGAAGGAACCACAAGATATCAATCATGGAAAAGCTAGGCAGTATACTTATGTTGTGCTGCAATGCTACACACTGACAGCCTGTTCTTCCTGGTAAGTATATATGCCCTCCACTCAGTTCACTGCTGCTTCAGGTCCATGCCTTGCCAACTGCAAACACAGCTTTCAAAAGAAACTCTTTCCTAGTTGCCATCTGGCAAATCTAGTTTACACAGCAGAGGCCAATAAGTGGTAGCTATCACCTTCAACCCTAGGTCAGGCTCCTCAGCCAGGAGTTAATTGTTGTGTACTTATAACCACGGAACTACATCAGTTGAAAATGTCTATTATTCATAAAGAAGGACAATAAGGATCACTCCTTTATAACTGCAACAGATAAATTATAACACTGACTCTGAGTACAATCCTTGTAGTACTGCTTAGAGGTGAAACAATGTCATCCAACTATCTTCTACTGCATGCCCCAAGGTATATGGTTCATTTCAGCTTGTTTAAATATTTAATTTAAAAAACGAGAGGTGATGTGGTTTGGTCACATAGTCTATTTCTTTAACTTCCTACTGTCTAGAATATAGAACTGAATTTCACAGCTGGTCTTTATATTGTAAAACTCCTGAAGCCGTTTAAATTGAGTCATTGAGATGGATAGCCAGGGAAATTGAATGAATGGATGGAAAAACATTTTTAAAACAACAGGATTGTTTGTTTTTGTTTAATCTGTTTACATCTCCAAATATCAAAGTCTCTTGGGACTTGAAATAAATGTGGAACAAAGTATACTAAAGCCAGGATTCATTTGAAACTGGGCCAATCAAATGTTGTAATTTAAGGTAGAGCTGTCCAAATGGAACTCAATTATTGCACTTGATAAGGTGAGAGACCCCAGGCAGGAGGTTTTTTTTCCTGAAATATAGACTACAACTGGCATTTTAAATAAAGATTTTAGAGGATTTTATAGCCAACCTGAATTAACTTTCGGTGCGCTTGTTCTGAACTGACTGTTGTATAAGGCAATAGAAACCCAAAGTATACCTAGCAGTGGTATCCAGAGGTGTGATTGTGTCAAAAATGCTACATTTCAAAGCATTTTATGCCTCCAGTAGATAATACTCTACATGAAAACATTAAAATTTAAGGTCATTACTGGATAGTTAGAATTTTGCTGAGTTGTCATTTTACTGAAAGCAAAGCTATCAGAATTAAACCAGCAGGATCTAAAGGATTTCATGGTGGTGTTCTTCATTCTCCAGAATTTAAAAAAAATGATTAATTCACAAAAGCAATGTTAAAAAAATGCAGGGAGGGGTTTCTGCACTCATTTCGGAAGTGCAAAAGCATCAATCATTCTCCCGAGTGCATGGTGGAACATTTTCAAGAGAAAATAAATAAATAAAATATTCTTCGAGTCATGCCCACCTCCCAATGATTCACATGCACTTTCTTGCAGCTTTCTTAGCAATATGGAAGTGATTTGATCATGTTTTACCTACGTCTAGAACGGATATAGTATTCCCTGGGAATCTGTCCTGACCAGCTGAGTTAAAAAAAATACAGGATAGGGAAAAAAATCATCATATAATGGCTTTCTCCAGTTCCTCTGTCAGATAAACAAATCTAGTCAACTTACATCAAAATATTTTTGACAAAGCATAGTCATGCTAGCAAGAAGGGATTATTTCTTTCATATTAGAGGGAAGTCTCATACATAAAAAAATATGATTCAATCTATTGCAATTTGCTTCATGTAGTCAAGAAATAGTCCATTGAAAATATGTCAGCATAATTTGTGATAAAGATTAATAGCTTTTTGGATAAGTAACATGTACTTCTCTCTCTCTCTCTCTCTCTCTCACACACACACACACACACACACACACACACACACACACATA
>JANHJO010002806.1:7053-19356 GCA_032468235.1 Pseudoxyrhopus heterurus
AACGGAGATGAGCACCGCCCCCTAGAGTCAGGAACGACTAGCACATATGTGCGAGGGGAACCTTTACCTTTACCTTTTTAAGCTCTCTTAAAATATTTCAGATAAACAACATGATGCTATCATTGAAACTAGCAATCCTCAACTTTATACAGTAGCAGTTGGGAACACTTTAAACCCACAGCATCTTAAGGTTATGCTTAGAAAATGGACACCTTGGTGGGTGAAGTATTCACAAAGTATTCATTTACCAAAATTCACATTATTGTGTCCCTTCACTCGCTCCTGCTCCCACCTCCCCAGTTTACTTTTTTCCCCCTATGAAAATGGGACACTTCTAAGTGGAGCACCAGGCTAAAGTAATCCGCTCTCTTATTGTTAAGACTGAGGGGAGAGAATATCCTTGGCAAGAAGCATAATTTTGGATGTTGGCCCTTTGTTTTTCAGCATTCCAGCTTCCTACTTGTTAAATTAATCCTTAACAAGATCAGTGCTAGGCACGATAAGCACTGGCTTAGTTGAAGACATGCTTCCTGTGAGGTTAACCTGCAACAAATAAAATGCTCCCACCCTCAGGACGGATGCACCCACAGAGCCATAATGGGGGGGGGGGGGTTGTACTTCAGCAGCAAAAGGAGCCCTAAGATCACCTTGAAGGGGACTAGGGGATTCACAGAGGAAAACCACCATCCATTTCTGCCTGCTGGTTCTAATGACAGGATAACCAGGCAATGCAGATAAGCTGCTACTGCAAATATTTGTCCACAGCTGCAGAATCGTGCCATTTTGTGGGTAACTGAGATCAGAAGGGGTTATTTTCCAGATTAATGTTTAACGTTCTTCTAGTAGCACAGTTGGGATTGAACTCTTTTGTTAGTCCACTGAGAACCTGTGTTGCTAGCGTTAGGACTGTCCCTATGGTGCAAATAGCCACATATATCGTGACCGAAGGAATGTATAGCTATGGTTTATTTCATCACAGTCTACTGTTCAATGAATCAACTCCCCAGGTTTTCACAACTTTTACCATGTCATAAATCCTGCCTTAACTGTGACGGTTAGGTTCACACAACATTGTTAAAGCCAAACTAAAGACATTTATGACTTGGCAAAACGCCTGTAGAGATTCTCAGTCATCCAGGTCATGGTGGTCCCAAAGGCTTTTAGCTATACAATTTGGGATGAACACCCTTTGAATGGTGTGGGAGTAGGAATGGATTTCCAGAGGAAAAAATTGCAGACTAGAGGAACCAGGAGCACCACTCAAGTGACCCTGAGGACACAGATAAACCTCCAAGTGCTTCAACAACCTTCTAAAAGGATGCAAATGACCAGCTGTCTTCAAGGAATATAAAGCCTTCCATTCCACACTATCCTGTCACAGCTGAAGAAGCTTCTTGGATAAGAAACAAAATGTCTTCAAAAGAAAAACAAGAACAAAGTCCAATTGCCTCCTGAAAAAGCACCTTTGGGAGAAGTACTATATGTTCTGCCCTCTAAGACGTTTATGTCTCATCATTCCTACAGGAGGTCAAGACAAGGCAGACAAACATGTAGATGCACAAAATACACCTTCTCCAATCCCCCCCCACCCTGAAAAAAACCTCTTCTTGTGAGATAATTTGGGTAGAAACTATTGAACTTCCACGATCGAATCTCCATGATTGAAGGTAGATATGGACTTCAGTTCTTCCTCCTTGTCCAACACCTCTACTACATAGTAATTATCCAGGAATAACCCGAACAAATAATTTGAAATGAGTTGCCTTTCCTTTCAAATGTTGTCAGCCCTTTTGCACAACCACCAGTCTGTGTGCATCTGCCTCACTAGTCTCCAGAGGTGGTGTAGGTGATGATTGGTTTAATTTGCACCTCCTGCTCATTCTGGGATTTTTGCCAGGCTAACAGTAGCCTTTTCTAGCTTTTGTTCCTGCCTTACTCCGTACAACTATCCTGCTTTGAATCTCCTTGTCTTTCTGACCATTTTATTTTGGTTGATTGCAATGTGTGTGTTTGTGAGTGTCTCTCTCTCTGTGTGTGTCTGTATTGCCCCAGTGAGAATGCATTAAATATCCCACAATAGATAATTTTAGAAAGCCACATTTAAAACAAATAGGCTAACTTGTGGTAAAAAAAATTCATTGCTTTGCCCATTATTTATATACTCTAATAAAATGGATATTTTGGAATAATATACTTAAGGATTTTTAATATAATAAATAAATGCTTTATGGCAAAGTATTAAACCACTCCAAAGGATAGTATAAAATGAAGATACTAGTATGGGGGGAAAATGAATCAGGTAGTATAAAATGAGTATGAATATAAATACTTCCTTTTCTTCTCTTAAGGAGTTTTAATCGCAGATGCTCCAGCCATATTTAAACTCTACAGTGAGCTGTATGATGCTACGGCTCTTCTATATGTTTGTAAACTTCAGTTAGCCAAAACAGTGCATCATAGAGCAACAATTTTTGAATCAAAGTACCTAAAATCTTACTGGGACATGGTGGCTCAGTGGGTAAGACGCTGAGCTTCTCGATCAGAAAGGTCGGCAGTTCAGCGGTTCGAATCCCTAGTTCCTTGTCCCAGCTTCTGCCAACCTAGCAGTTCGAAAGCATGTCAAAATGCAAGTAGAAAAATAGGGAGGACCTTTGGTGGGAAGGTAACAGCGTTCCGTGCGCCTTCAGTGTTTAGTCATGCCGGCCACATGACCACGGAGATGTCTTCGGACAGCGCTGGCTCTTCAGCTTTGAAACGGAGATGAGCACCGCCCCCTAGAGTCGGGAATGTCTAGGACGCATGTGCGAGGAGACCTCTATCTTACTAGGGATCTGTAGACTTTTGTAATAAGTCATGGTTGGAAAAACTAGCAACATTGTGTTTTGAACTTGGCATACCACACAATGCAATAATTTTTATGTAGGGCTTTCCTGAGATCTGGGGATTATTTCACGGTTCCTTCAGGCTAAAACAGTTGAGAAAGATTGCTCTATAGATTAGAGGGCATTTAAAAAAAAATCTTATCAGGAGGTTGGCTAGCTGGTAGGTTCTTTGAAATGGAATTCTAGGGGCAGTAATGCTCTTAACTCATTGGTTAACCTGGGGTTGAATTTACGTGTGTGTGTGTGTGTGTCTGTGTGTGTGTGTGATATAAGTTGGTTTAACTAGGCTTGCAAATTCCATGTGATCAGGGAGAATTTGATTAAAAGGAGTATTTATTTTTCCTAATCAGGTATTGATGAAGTGAAAACTTTGTTCCTTCCGGTTTAACTGCTTAGATGAATCTAAATACTGCAGATGCCTGTTGCACTGATTTTAAAGGCTTTCCCAGAGCAAACATAATCCCATTTTGCAAAGATGGTAGCCAATAGGTTAGCTATAAAGAGAAAAACCTGTCAATTTTGTGTATTTTGAGGTCACTTTCACATGAAGAGCAGAGTCTTTTAATGAAGATGTGTTATCTGCCATTCTGAAATCAATGCTGCTACAGCAACTGGTATTGTTGAGAAATTAGAAAACATTGGCTTTTTAAAACTCTTTAGATGCGTAGTCTCCTGTTTATCTGCAGCAAAAAGTTCATGAAAAAGTAATTTTAAAGGTTTTTTTTTTGTACAGTCTAATTCCATTTCTGAAAAAGCATTAATACATCCCTTCAATTTTTATTTTATTTTATTTGTTTATTTATTCAATTTGTATGCCTCCCGCTCCCGAAGGACTCCGGGCGGCTCACAACAATAAAATCGTATAAAACAGTATAACAATATAAAAGATTAAAAGCAGTCTAAAAATACATTCAGTTCCATTTGATCATCAACTCCAGGCCTGCCGGCACAACCAGGTCTTAAGTGCCTTCCGGAAGATTACCAGGCTGGGGATGGTCCTAATCTCTGGGGCAAATCCTCCCTTCCTAAAGGCAGTTCTTAATTCCCACTTGAAATTATAATATGAATCAAGTTCTAGTAACAGCAATTAAAACACAACTTTCATCAATGATGTAAGTTAGGAGAACCAACATGTCAATCACAGAAGCATCAATGCATGGCAGGAAAAAAGTAACATTTAGTTGGTTTTTTTTTTAAATCTGTATTTCACCAAATATTTTTTTTTAAAAAACAGACACAATAGCAATAAAAATGACCATGACTTACTATTTTTAAACTATTCTCCAACTTCAGACACAATACCTGGACAATGCAAATAACTCATTCTGAAACCCTATAAAATGAATGGAAAGGAACTAACAGATTAACAACGGAAATGGCTATTTTAAGCTACCAAAAGTATTTATAGTTACTTTTGAGCATCACAGTAAGATGGAAAAATAAAACAGAATATTCATATAACATGTCAATGGTATTTCGATCAGTTCCCATAGATCAGCTGCTTCCAACCTTTTGGGCACCAGGGACTGGTTCTGTGGAAAGAGGTTTTTCCATGGACCGGAGGGGGTGTGGTTTTGTGTGCTTCCTACATCCCGCAGATGGGGCTTTGCTTGTTTGGGCGGCCCGGTTTCTGACTTGCTGCAACCCAGTGCCAGTCCACGGACCAGGGGTTGGAGACCCCTGCCATAGATTATAGCCTATTATAGTTTATTGCAGCAATAATCCTTCAGGCTTCAGTAGAATAGGACTGAATGAAATTTCATTATTGGTGCTTGCTTGGAATATTGTTACATGCTGATCTAATATATTCTTTACAACTTAATGTAAGTATTGTTCTTATGGCTAGAAAAAAACTGAAAGTCAATTCCTTGTCAGATTCAGCATTTTAAAAAAGCCAACAATTTGACTGCTTAATCATACTCCCTGCTTTGGTTTCTAATATTCTACATCTTGAGCAAAACTTTATTGAGTGATTATGTGGCATGGGCTTTTTATAATTAGCCTTCACTGTTGCTTTAAGGTAAACTGAGAGGCTAGCATTCAATGCCAACAATAATGAAAGAAACACATGCATCATCAAATTTAGTTTGATACATCCAGCACCTAGTCATAGCTAGAACACATAAATGGATAGAAAATGAATAAATAATGAAACAGCTCTTTCAAACATAGCATATTCACACAGTGATGTCCATGAAATCCACGAGGGCTATTGTAATGGATTTCACCCAAAGGAAACCATGAAAATACATTAATAGAGCTATTCATTAAAAAGGTAAGATCATAAAGAGCTGCGGATCATAAGAGCTGCGGTGGCGCAGTGGTTAGAGTGCAATACTGCAGGCTACTTCTGCTGACTGCTGGCTGCCTGAAATTTGGCAGTTTGAATCTCACCAGGCTCAAGGTTGACTCAGCCTTCAATCCTTCCGAGGTCAGTAAAATGAGGACCCAGATTGTTGGGGGCAAGATGCTGACTCTGTAAACCACTTAGAGAGGGCTGTAAAGCACTGTGAAGCGGTATATAAGTCTAACTGCTATTGCTATAAATGGAAGGATACCTACTATTGATTGTTCTATTTTACAGCCCAATCATAGTAACCTGTTTTAACCAAGCATGCACTATATACTATAGAGCAGCTTTTTTCAAACTTGGCAACTTTTAAGATGTGTGGACCTCAACTCCCAGAATTCTCCAGCCGGCATCTTAAGTCTGCCAAGATTGAAAAATGCTGCTATAGAGATGCTTTTACTTTTCAATTACAGGTGTGGAAGCAGCCTTTGGTTAGCACTGTCCACAGAATCTTGCTGCTTTCATGAAAAGGACAAAAGCAGCATTGTGTTGTTGCACTGGAAGTACTGCCCCTTTTGGTGGGCATGACATGTTGTGCTGCACTTAGAAAAAAAGGCAAGGCTTACATTACAACATCACATGACTGTGTTCTTCAGTATGACCTCTTTTGGCTCCTGTTGCAGCCTTTTGCATTATCATTCTTTACCAGGATAAGCAGGCACAGCTGAAACAATGCTGGCCTAATATAATAGACCTATCAATTGTGACCCTATTTCTCAGTTTCACTTTTGAGGTTTGTTTTTTTTGTCTCGACTGTGGATGGAGAAATCATTACTGAAATCTACATCAGATGATTAATTTATGTCATAAAAGTTGAACATATATGAAGCCCCAACAATTATTACTGTGCAAGTAACAGATAGCAAAGTAGACAAGGCTATGAATGTTGTTCACTTTCGAAAATTATTTTACAAGGCATTTGCTTGCAAACCTTAAATACCATAACAACCACTTTATCTTGGACAAAGTACTTGACATATTACTTGAAATACTTTTTGAATGGTTTAAAGAAAAGTTATGCTGTACCAAAGCAAGGGAAATCTCAAAGTGCAGTGTTGAACAAATATTAATTTGAAGCTCAGAATAATCAAATTGCATTGCGGATAACCAATGCCCTTAATGCTTACCAGCTGTGTTGTTTTTTTTCCCAAGGCCTCTCCCATTAGATTACAAGTTACTCTTTCTAAACAACCATTGCCACAATACCATTAATAATGCCTGCTAAATTAGATTGTTGACATCTGCTGATTTTTGTCAATGGGTTTTTGGGATTTCCTTTGGTGGTCTCCACTGTTACTAGAAAATCATGTTTGCTGTTGCATTAACTAGAAAGAAGATTAAGTAAAGCTTTGCAATGAGTCCCTACTAAGAAAATAACTAAGTATTGTAGCAGCTAATTCTCTACCCACATTTCAGCAAGGGTTCCAAAACCACATTTGCATTCAGTCTGTTACATTTATTTATTTTTAAACTTTCAGCCTTACCTATAATACTGTAGTTGAGATTCTAGCTGCTGGATATAGATCTGCAGTTGGGACACTTTATGGGCTTTAGTTTCTAGCTCCTTTACTTTTCCAAGGCTGTTAACGATAACACATCTTGCTTCTTCAACTTTCTTCCTCATTTCTGCCTTTTCTCTTTTTAAGCTGTGGTTGCAATCTTCCAGGGCTATGAGGGCTTCATGAGAATTCCTTAGTTCTTTTTCTAGTTCTTGGTTAAACCTAATTGCTTCTTCAATTTGTCCATCTCTAGAAGTTCGGATTAATTCAACTTCTTTTAGAACGCTCTGAAGGCACTTGGAAGTCTGAAATCTAGTGTTAACCTGTTGTCTCCGGCTGCCTATAAAACAAGTCCCATTTTTCTTATGCTGTGCATGGCTCTTCCACAATCCCACCTACAATCATCAGGAGCAAAATGGAAAATATTAATTAGGAGCAGTCAAGGTTTTAAACAAACAGATTTCTTCTCAATGCAATCAATATATTTTTCTTCAACATATGTATCAATAGCTGAAGAATGATCATAATCCAATGGCTAAAATTAAAACAAACACACAGGCATTCATAATGACTCCTTTTTGCATTATTTCACACAGGAATTCTTGTGTGAATGTTCTTAAATAGAGTTTGCCGCTAATTTGGTTATCTAGATTACACAACTCTGCTTCCCAATGAAAATTTAGGAACATGTTCCAGATTAAACAAACAAGACTGAGAGATACCAAAAAACTGTAATCATGAACTCAGTTACAGAAAGGTGCATTTGGTTTTGAGTCAAGATGTATAATGCATAAAATTGCATAATAAAATATATGGCAATATAAGTATGAAAACTTATCAAGAGAAAGTGTGGTCTTAAGTAACTCTTAATTTCTTGGTAAAATAGAACATTGTGAAACATGAAATACTTTTTATTCTAATCCTGCCTAATTTGGTACTGTACTTGCTGGCTGTGAATTATGGGAGCTGAAATCTAATGCATCTGAAGATCACCAAGCCAGAGAAGACTGCCCTAGAAGTTATTAAAGTATCAACAAATAAAACACATAATTAAGAGTGTATGGTATGCAAACAAAATCTTGCTTATACCAATATTGTCTTCATTAAGATAATGTATTTAGAAAACTTGAGTCTTATTGTGCTTTCAGTAAGGGATCATGAAGGAATCAATAAACCGTGAAAAGCACAGTACTCAACCCAACATCATTGTAACTCAAATTCAGCATTTTATTTCATAAAGGGTGTACAGAGCTACTTCAACACATCCCAAAAGCTATCTAAAACTGTACAGAATTGGAAGCAAGTGAAGATACCAGATGGGTATCTAAGAGTGAATGGTCAATGGCTCCTTCGGGGGAGGGAGGACAAAGGGCTCCTTATTGTATTATGGTTAGTGGGCAGAGGAGGAAAAGGATTGCTCTCGCTGTCCTTGTTCCCACAAGTGCACAGTTTAATTTGTGAAAGGGAATGTATATATGTGTTCTGTATGAATGTTCAAAGTTTTGCTTTTTCGTATACCGATATCGCCTATACTGTAAGTGAATGTGAGTAACCTGTATTATTTTTTTATTGGATTTTTATGCTGCCCATCTCAATAATACAACAACTCTGGGCAACTTATTATAAAAATACATATATGACCTGTGCAGGCATAGGAATCATGCAGAGGTCACCTATGCCTACTTATTTGTTCCCACAAATAGCACAGTAAAACATTGCATTCACTGCAATACATTCAGAGAGGAGTAGTATATGGTTAAAATTATCCTTGACAGGAAGGAAGCTGAAGAAAGAAACATGGCTCTTAGGATAGTGGGTGATGGATGAAAAGGGGAGCAGAAATTTGTTCTGGTTACCAAGAGCTATCAACAGTTACCAATAAGGCAAACAAATGAGATAAAATTCTGACTTCAAAATAGAGTATATCATTCAGCCAAAGCATTATGCTATAGTTCATTTATTTATGTATCAAAACTGTTGCTAAATCTAGATTCACGCTCCAACTGCATACTAAAATAAAATGAAGTGTTACACAAGAAAAGTAATGTAGTGTATCACAAAAACAATAATGAAAATTATTTATTAGCTAACAATTGGATTGTTGATGGGTTGGCTATGTATATACAGCTGTTCTCCTAACATTTATTTTTTGAAATGTTAAAACTCATGGGGTTTTTTGGATTCAATTGCTCATTTAAAGTTAGTTCCTGTGTGCTGTACAGCAGCAAGAGCTGGCCAGTATTACAAAGTTGACAGGATGTAATAAAAGCTAATTTCCTGTTTTGTCTGACAGAGGGATCCTATAACGAAAACATGATGGGTGTTCTATCTGGGTACTCTTGGATGGCCCATGAGACATTCTAGGAATAGTCTAAAGAAGAGATGGGGGTGGTGGTGGCATGAAGTAAAGGAGTCATGCTGCTGCAAGTAGTAGAGACCAAATGAATAGGAGAGCCACAGGAAAAGACAAGAGGCAAGATGGAACTTCCCTGATAAGTAGAGGTACACTAATGATCCATCAAAAACAATGTGAAAAATATCTATTTGCATATATCGTAAGTCTTTGGCTCTTGGTAGGAATATATCCATCTCCCGATGAATGTAAAGAGCAATTAAAAATTAGAAGTAGATGAAGTGGTTTATTAGAAAAGATGTATTTATTTATGTACTGAATCACAGAGTTATTCCAAAAGGCAAAATATAAGCTATAAAAATGCTTCAAATTAGTCTGCTGAATTCAGTAGACTTTTTAAAAATAAATCTGCATTTGATAGCTGCTTCAAACAGATTTCTGCTTATGTACCCACCTGTCTGTGAGCAGACTACTGACCTTACCAGCAATTAAATTTTAATGGGCACGTAAATGGCATTGAATTGTTAAACCCACTAAAGTCAGTGTGTTTAATTCTGCATGGGATTGATGTTATATTAAAATCATGAAATTATTTATCACTGTTAGCTATGCTATGCTATGCTATTTTTAATATAAGCCATGCTTATATTAAAAAGTGTCAATCTTGTTATTATTGAAGGTGTGCAGGAATGAAAATGAATATGTCTTCAAATATTAATATTATTCAATTTATGTAGTGTATTCTGTTCTAATAGGAAAACACATGTTCTTTTTTCATTTTTGCCCTCCACACTTTATTTGGATTTTCTTTCAATCCAGTCATAGGTAGGATTTGCCCACTGAAGTCAATGAATTTTTCAATGCAATCAAAACTATACTTATTCATAAATATATCAAAGTCAGAATTCAGAAAAGCCATGTAAGAGTGCTTCAGAATGAAACTTTAAAAGCGCTCATCTTATTTATTTATTTATTAATGCTATTTATAGGCCCCCCCACTCCTGAAGGACTCTTTGACAGGGCAGGGTCATTACTTTGTTGAAAAACTTACAAACACAACAAGAGGCAACTGAGATTATTCTAGACAGATTTTTGCAGGTAGACCCAAATGAACTATTTCATCTGAAACATGCTTCTCTGAATTTCTAGTAGAGTGCTGTCAACACAATGTTCATTTATACAATATATGAAAACCACAGTGTTTATGTTTATGTGTTGTGAGCCGCCCGGAGTCCTTCGGGAATGGGACGGCATAGAAGTTCCAACAAATAAATAAATAAATAAATAAATGTGCCATGTGGTCCTTTTACCACTGACTAACAAGATTTCAGAGAAGACAAAAGCTAAGCAAATTATTTGTGCATCAGCCCCAAAGCCAATAACTGTCAGTGACTTCAAGCCATCTTTGTTGAAGGGTCTTTTCAATTCAACACAATATAAACAGAACCAGGTCTGAATGGAAATTAAAAAGTCACAAACTTTTTAGAATGATTCCTGTTACAAAAATGGTTGCTAACACTCAAGGATGGAAAGAAATCGGGACTCTTGAACTTATTACTGTTATTTTCTTAGTCAAATAGGACTTACACTACTCAAAACATGCCAGCACCAAACAAGACCCTCCTATAAAAGCTCAATAGAGGAACTGCATTCTCCATATGACTTGTCAGAAAAAAACAGGGCTGTTTCTTTGTCACAATTTACTCTTTCCCCTTCACTTATAATAGCCCACCATGGCAATAAAATTCACTCCCTAGTATGTAATAATGATAAGGGTTGGCTTTGGCAGTTCACGGAAAACCCACCTATGTCAAAGTGCATGCTTTATACACAATAGAGCATCCCACAGTGCATTTCTCCACTTGTTTGCAAGGGGAGTGTCAGTTGGGAGAGCCTGGAGCCTCCCAACAGTTCCCCATTCTCCTTTAAGTTGTCCTGAAAGAAAAGAGAAATGCCAGTGTGGGTTTCCCTCCCTTCTGAACATTTCAATTGGCTTCAGCATCTTTCCCATCTCTGCCTCCAGATGAGGTTGCTAACTAATAAGGTAACTACTAGTTTGCTGTTAAGTTTACCACTTCCAAAATGTGCCCCTGCCCTGAGGCATCCACCCCACTATCCCCTAAGGATAGGTCGGCCTCAGGAAGGCATTTAGGAATTCTCCCCTGCACTTTCCCTTCCTCCTGTCTTCAGGTGCCTTTTCCCAGAGCAGATTGGATGGCACCTTTTGGGCGAGCATCTATGTCACTCAGGATTTATCACACCCCACTGCCATCTCGACTGAAAAGCGTTTAATTAAGAACACTCGGGCGTGGCTGGGGCTCAGCTTGGGACTTTCACGCCCACCCAGGCAGCGTAACCGGGGTCCGGGCAAGGAAGGCTCAACAGCTCCGCGGCGCAGCAGGACTTCCCCGCCCGCTCACCTGGAGCGCCAAGCCCCGGGCATCGCTGCTCTGCAAAGCCGCCCTCATGTCCTCCACCAGTTCGCGCAGGCTGGCGTTTTCGTCTTCCAGCTTGACGATGCGATCTTCCGCTTGCTCCAGCGCCACGATCTCTTCGTAGCATTCCCGGGAGCACGAGCCGGGTGGCGAGGAGGAGCACGACCGAGCGCCGCTGCTCCGAGGGCAGCCCCTGCCCGCCGCCCGCCGCCCCGCCGCTGCTTGCTCCCGCCGGCGGCGGAGAGGGCTGCGGAGGCGGATCTGGGTCTCGATGTGCTCGCTCTCCTTGCCCAGAGGTAGCCTGTTCACCCCCGCCAGGACGCCCTGGTCCGGCGCCTTGCAGCCGGCCTTAGCGCTGAAATAGCCGCACAGCTTGGCATGGAACTGTCGGAAAGTCAGCTCGGGCGAGAGATTCTCACAGAGGCCGGCGCATTCCTCCGAGTCGGCGGCCGCCTCCTCCGCGTCGTCTTGCAGCCCCAGCACCAGGCAGAGGGTCTGGAAATCCTCGCCGGGGATCTTGCCTTCGCCTTCGCAGTCCAAGTGGTGGAAGATCTCCTGCAGGTACTGATCCAAGCCCGTGGCCAGCACGATGATCTCATTCTCTACGCCCCGGTCCAGCCCGTAGTGATAAGCCAAGGCGCTCATCAGCCACTGGGTTCGGCGGGCCGGCCGGCTATAAGGGTCCCACACCTCAGGCGGATCCATCCTCGGGCGCTCCCGCCGCCGCCGCCGCCGCCGCCCCCTCGCCGCTCAGCTCGCGCTTCACTTCAACCATTCTTCCCTG
>JANHJO010002806.1:82142-92355 GCA_032468235.1 Pseudoxyrhopus heterurus
AGTCAAATGCTTTACAGAAGTCAATGTAAATTGCATCTATTGCTTTACCTTTGTCAAGATGTGTAGTCCAAATGTTTCTACAGTGTAGGACTTACAGATTACAGGACAGATTTTTCTAAAACCAAACTGCTTGTTAGATAGCAGGTTGTTTGTTTCTAAGTGGAGGGTGATGGATTGATTTATGATTGATTCCATAACTTTACAGGTGACTCAACACAGTGAAATTGGTCTGTAATTTTCTACTAGACTAGGATCTCCCTTTTTAAAGATAGGTATAACTGTGGCTAATGACTAAAGGTCGGGCAGGGAGCTGGTTCTGAAGGATACCTCATAGATTGTGGATAGAGATTCAGTGGCAAGCTTTTTCAAAGAGTAGGCACATAGACCATAGGGTCCAATAGATAGTGATGGACTATCACTATCAGCTAGTTGTGGAGAAATTGACATGGGGAAGAGACCATTAGCTCCTCTTGAGTAGAACCGGGGTGGCAACATTTCTCCTGTGTCCTTTTCAGCCTCTTGCTTTTATCATTCAACAGCAGGGAGCTTCCATTTTGCCTCATCCTCATGGTTCCAGCAGACCCTGCTTCCCGAAGTTGTCTATTCTTTTTTTTTTCTTTCAAACTAAGTATAAGTCAGCATTCCCATTTTAAAGGCACAATAATTGTGTGCATGCCCTCCGGCTTCTCTCTAAAATATTTGTCATATTGGAGCAATTCCAGTAAGAAAAATGTAATTACATATGCAGACATGGTTCATTCAGATTCAAAGAACAGATTAAAAACACAGCAAGAATTACAGGTAGGCCTCCACTTACAACAGTTTGTTTAGTGATGGTTTAAGGTTACAACAGAACTGAAAAAAGTGACTGTGTTTCCCTGAAAATAAGACCTGGTCTTACTTCCTTTTAGGCCCTGAAATAAGCACTAGGGCTTATTTTCGGACAGTGTCTTTTATTTTGGTGCTGCTGCAAGTCGGTGGTGGGGTGGTGGAGCTACCCGATGTGCACACCGGCTTACTTCAGGGCCCCGGTGGCTCCACACCCTGACAACTGCTTCACAGTGGCAGCACCACCAGCCAATTTAAGCAGGCGCCCACGTGGCCGCCTGCCCACTGCTTCCGGGGCAGGACACCAGCGACGCAGCCAGGCCATTCATGCCCCGACAACTGCCTTGCCTCACAGCAGCGGCCCATTTCTTGCAGCACTAGCACATTGCACAGCATTTGGGCCACTGCGGCCAGTTCCTGATTGCAAATCTTTCTCACCAGGGTTCAATGTCATGTGTAAATAAATTTAGTCTTTTAATGAGTTTATTAAAAAAAATGCTACCTTCCTGGTTCAGTGAGGCAAAATGCTGCAACGTGCTCCCCAGAGGCCAGTTTAGGTAGATACTTTTTCTTCTGTTCCTCAGTGCCTGCAATCAGGAGCCCCTGCCAACAGCAAACAAATAAACCAACCGGTCAGACAGGGAAGCATTTTTGAATTATAGATATTGAGATCATAGGAATGAACTATTCCCGAAGGCCCTGTCATTCCAGGAAGTGATATTTCAAGTGTCATGGCTTCATGCATAGCAAGTTTTCCTCAACTAGCACAACTGTTTCCAGAAATTATGAAATGAAAGGGGCATTGACATGATGACCGTTTAGTCAGGTAATGAAAGCAATTGCCTTTTCATAAACTCTTCAGAAAACTAAGAATTAGTACATACTAAATTTTAAAACTTCTCAAAAGGTAAATGTATTTATCTAAATTGAATTATGTCCATGCTGCTTTTGTTTTGGCCTAATATTTATTTACACAAATTCCTCTCAATGTTTCTAAAAATGGAATATGTGTGTGGGTGTGGGTGTAGTGTATGTAATGTATATGTATATTATCTTTTAACTTCTCCAGATTTGAAACATTGATTCTTACGACATTAGATAAACACAAATCAATACATTAATAAAGGAAAAAAGTACCTTTAGCCCTATAGCCTGATGAGCTGCCAAAGTTACAGCAATGGCTCCATCTTGAGCAGTTATTTCTCCTAGACGGGCATACATTGTATTTGAAAGACCAAGCCCACCTGAAAAAGATGTGGTCAAACAAAAGAAATTTGTCTACAACACAAAAATTAAATAAAATTGCTTTGTGATTTTTAAAAATCTTTTAAATCAATTGAGACCTTTTTTCTTATAAAATACCCTTTACTTTATAAAAGTAAAGAAAAAAAGCATTGACCCTGTTTGGGATTGCCTTCTATACAGTGTTTCAGTTGCAGGTCCACCTTTGGTGTTTGCACCTGTCTGCAGCTCTTTAAAACTGCAAATCTTCTCCTGAGATTGACAGGAAAAATGTATATCATATATACCCGAGTATAAGCCGACTCGAGTATAAATCGAGGTCCTAATTTTACCCAGGAAAACTGGGTAAAATTATTGACCTGAGTATAAGCCGGATGGCAATTTAGGCCCGAAAATCAGCTGATTATCAGCTGATTTTCGGGTCTGAGGTAATACTGCACAGCACGTGCTGTACGCACATCAATTTGAGCCCAGAAATGAGCTGATTTAGCTAAATCGGCCTGTTTTCAGGCCCAAATTGATGCGCGCCAAAACGAGCTGAGTTGGCTAAATTTAGCTACCGGTTCACCTAAATCAGCTGATTTTCGGGGCTAAATTGATGCCTGCACAGCGCGCGTTATTTAGCCCCGAAAATTAGTTGACTCGAGTATAAGCCGAGGGTAGTTTTTTCAGTCCTTTTTGAGGGCTGAAAAACTCTGCTTATACTTGAGTATATGCGGTACTTGTGAATAAGCAAACATTTTAGTTCCAACCCTTCCCCACCACCTATACACCCACAATTGTGCTTGGTTTATTTCCAGATAGGCTAATCCATGAGTGTATACTGCAATATTTTTTTAAAGTACCCGTCTGTCTGTCTGTCTCTGTCTCATGGATAATCCATTGATTACTTACAAGTAAACCTATTGTAGAAATTAAAAAAAATTGGGTTGTGCACAGCTAGCATATTTTTATGGTATTTTGGTTAAAAATTCAAAGTTTATCCATAGATGGTCTTATATGCAAGTATATATGGTCTTATTTTAAAGAGTTGCAGAAAAATTCTGTCTTCATGTCCCAACAAACTCCAAATCACTGTTCTGCAACTGTATCTTACACAAAGCTCAATCTTATTTCTTAAGCACCTAAACAGAAATATAGCCAACTTTCTGTCAAGACTTGTTTTCCATAAAATATGTTAAATCTGTTTTCATTTTGTTTCACCAATATAAAACAATTCTACATAGGGTTTTGTTTTTCACACATCTGTCATGAAGACTTCAAAGCCCTATTCTATAATCGTGCTTTCAATACCAGCTATGAAATAGGATTACTGTATCCATCAATGGTTTGTAAGTCTAAATGTCTAGGCAAGAGACGGAAAGATGTGGAACATCTTAAGATTGTATATGCTAATTTATGTAAAAATGTATTAAGCAGTTTCCTGAAAGAATCATGTTCTTTTGAACAATGCTACTAGTAATAATAGCTGTAAGTGAAAATTTCAACTTTACTAGCCCCCAAATACTACAGAGAAACACCACTACTACATCAACTCAAACACACATAGAAGTTTTAAATCTAAAAGGAAACAAGATGATTTTCAATACCCAAGTCTTGGAGGTAAATAATTAAAAATCCATACAGGAGGGAACTAAAATTAAAAAAAATAAAAACTATGTAAATATGTGTAAGTAAATGTGTAAATGATCAATGTATTTCTTGCTTCAAAAGAAGAAGAAAAAAAACATTCATTTTTAACTCACCATATTCCTCTGGTATCTGCATGCCAAAAAGGCCCAGACTCTTCAGCCCATTAAGAGTTTCTTGTGAAATTTTAGCATCTTGATCAATTTTCTTAGAATCCACTAATGAACATGAGAAAACCACAGTTAACTGATCGATAATTAGATAACTCAACAGTTAAGATTATTTTAGCAAACAATCACAACAGAAGCAAGCTTGTTCATTCTATTCTAGTGACTTATACTTATTTACTTATGAAGTTAGCAAAGGATTTATGTCAGGCTTGGCTATTATACGGCCCCTGGGACACAGCCAGTACTCTGGCTATCTCTGTTTGGATCACATGAGGTTAATCGGAAATTAGAAATCAAAGGTAAATAAGATGTAATAGGTATTCTTACAGGTAGCAGATAATGAAAGCCACATAATTTACTACTTTTTATAAAGTGATAACATTGAGCAGAATTAAACTTAGCTTATTGATTCAGCTCTCCACAATAGTCCCAGTTTCTTATGTGGCTCTTTGGGAAAATTAATTGCCCACCCCAATTTATATGAATATCCTTTCTTTTTTTTTAGTGTTATTTCTCCAGCTGTTCACAACCATTCTGGCCTCCATAGTTCAGCAAAATTTAGGAGAACATAAAGGAACTTTTTTCTTAGGTAAAAATAAACCTCAAAAATTAAAAATATGTCCCAAAATGCCATCAGCAAACATTTGAAATGATTTTTTCAAACACTCAGAGAATAAAGGAGGAAAAAAAGATAACTTTTTGAAAAAGTAGAAATGCAGATTCCAGCACAGCAGTAACAAAAACTCCTTAGTATGATTCTTGCTATTTTTCACTTTTTGCTAAAAAAAAGAAAAATACAGATAAGCAACCTTGAACATTTCCGTGTTAGTTTTTATTTTATTTTTATATTTGGCACGAAGAAAAAGATTTTAAACAAAGTCCTGAGGAGGGTCAGTGTACCTTCTTCCTGGAAGAATTTTTCCACTGGTGCTACGAAGTCATTGATTTCTTGCAATTCTTCATTACTAATTTCAGGATAAGGAAAAACTTCCTTCTGAAATGACAGATTTTAATGATATTTTTGTAAAAAAAAAAAAAGTTGTTTATGATGTTCAAAGAAATGGACAGGGCCATTTAGGTGATTGAGTTCGGTTTCCTGCAAGTCAGCTGATGGCACCGGATTCTATGGCATAGTCCTCACAGCAGCCCTAAGCTTCTTTGGCCCTGTGTGGAGTCTGATTTAAAGTATATCAGCTTAAAGAAATGTTGACTGTACTCTGAACCCCTATTCTGGCACAGCAATGAAGCAGAAGTCTACCTGTGTGGGCATGGTAAAGAGAGGTTGGGTGTGAAATGTCTTCTTTTGTGCCAGCTTTTGTGCAGAAAATCGATTTGTTGGAGAAGGCTTGGGCAAATGTGAATGGCTCAACTTGTATTAAGTGGGTGCCTAAGATGGAAGCGTCAGCCTGCTTTCAAACTGGTCAAGTGACAGGTTGTTGGTGCAGAGGTGCTCAACTCTGGTAACTCCTCACATGGTCTATTTCTGAACACAGGTCTATTGGTCTCCTAAAAATGCAGTTGACACACACAATAGAAGACCAATCTGCCAGTCGACTGGCCTTCTGTAAGACTGAATAACCTCTATTCCCAAATAGCCCACCTGACAGTTTGATGGGAGAGGAAGGGCGTGGACTAAAACTCCCAGGAGTGCTGCAGTCTACCAACCCACAAGCTGGCCTATCTTTGGATAGAGGTATACCAGTATTACAAAAGACTGGTACACAGTTTTACTATTCTATAGTTTTACTATTAGGAGAAACTAGCAGAACTCCTGTTAATTTCACCTCTGCTCCCAAATATCCAAAACTAGATAAGCGTCAGAAAGACTTTGACAGTGATTATGCCAGGAAATATCCTATAAAGCTTAGGAAATGGCATGTGATATGGTGAGTGAAACATGCAGATGAACCCTACGCCTCTGAAAGATTTTACTTACCGGATCTATACAGATGATGAATAATTTGGGTGATAAGACAGAACCTCATAATATAATTGCTATGGAGTTTAAATGCCTCCCCCTATTCCTCACAACCAGCACCAATTTCTGGATATGGCATACAAGGAGTGGTAAGACCACGGAAAATCGGGAGCACCCACACAGAACTCAATTTTCCACACAATGATTCTACTGTCAGTATGAAAAGTTTCTGAAAGTTTCAAAAGAATTAACAAATGTATACATTCAATGTTCTTTTCCCAGTGAAGGTCATCCAATAGAGTGACCAAGATTGTTTTAGTGCCAAATCTAGGACAAAAGCCTTATTGAAACAAACTTTGAAAGCTACAAGCAAGATGGAACAGAACTGATCTATTCTTTCCTTCAGAAGGTATATTCCTCAGTTATAACTACTGAGATCTGAATACAGCGATGATTCTTATTGATGTCTGGTGTTTCTAAAATCTTTTAGAAAGGCTACATAATTGCTCAGACCAAGCTGGCCGCCCCTTCCTTACTAATGTGATAAGATATTAAACAGAAAGACTGAGCAATATTAAAAGTATTTTGTAGATCTTTGCCTCAAGAAGTGATTTTGTCTAGACTTGGAAATTAAGCAGAGTCAACCTTGCTTAGTATCTGAATAGATGATTACAGGGGAATACCAGGGTTGTATACCATATTAGACTGGGAAGGCAAAAAATGGAGGGAAACAATGTTGCAGGAAAATATGCCTAGAGTTTACCAAGTTCACTAAGGTCACTAAGCCAATATTTAGATTTTGGTATAGAAATATCCTTCCAGAAATATGTAATTGCCTTTTTTATAACAATCCAAACACCATATATCTAAAGTTCTTCAAAAATCGAGAGCACCAATTTTTAGAAAATAGTTTGATAGTACATTTATATATTGACCCTTAATTTCCCTCTAGGAACCCAGTTCTCTATAGTAGTAATATCTAACTCATAAGAAAGTTACCAACAAAGGATAATATTTGTAGCCACTTACAAAATTACAAGCCAACTAAAGCCCTTCAAAACATCCTAAGTAAACTAAAAGACCCAGCAGCTCCAGAAGGAAAAACAGGAGTCATTTACACATATAGTGTAATGACTGCAACAGACACTACTCAGAACAAACAAGCAGAAGATTGGCAGAACGCATCCATGAACACCAACTTAGCAGACAGATGACACAATGAAAACGTTTTAATTTAACTATATGTGAACTGACTTAACCATAGTTTCAATTGGGAAACGTGACTAAGCCACGTCCAAAAATGCTAGGGAATTTTTAGAAGCCTAGCACTCTGACAAATTGACCATCAATAGACACATAGACATAAATGATATGCAGAAGAGACAATCATCAAGCTAAAAAGGGAACAAAAAGACCCCAAACACCCCCCCACCAGCAATCAGTACCCAGATGAGCATGATTAACATCAGACCAACAATCAAGTAAACAATACCCCAATCAAGGAATTACCAAACAGTAAATAGCCCAGCCAAAGAATCTCTAAGACCCCCACCAATACTGACAGCGCAAGCCACTAGAACATAAATTGAGAGCAAACCCAACTCCCTACTAGCACTGATGATGTTACCTAGTTTGGGTAATGAAATGTCTGCAAGAAAACAAGCTCAGAGAGCACCAAAGCCCTGTCATAAGAAAGTTAACCTGTGCACTAGGATTCCTTCAGATTTATTCATCTCATGCATAGAAAGTAGGACAATTAAATTTCTTAAACATTTGTTGAAGGGGTACAATAAATCCAGCTTCGTTTTTCCCCCTTTGGTGGACTGACCAAGTTTTTAAACAGTATAAACGAACTAACTTTCCTTAAAATCTGAAGCCACCAATTGTGTAATATGGGCTACTCCAATTCTCTATTCCGAAGTTTTTATCATTGTAATTTTTATCTAAACCATGTTACTGTATATTTATTAAACTTATATTTATTTATTATATTTATATATTAATTAAATTTATATGCCACCCAACTCTGGGCAGCTTACACCCTAAAAATAGGAGTAAACAGAGATCCTTGATAACCTTTTATCTGGATAATACAAATTGAAATGTTTTTATCCATCAGGTAGAATATATTCCAAGGGATTGACTGCTGAATGTTAAAGGATGTTGGAGTAGTAGGTTTTTCAACTCTCTTCTCATTCAGCTTTGATACAATCTCTACGAATATTGCCTAAAGACTGGGAGTCCAGATTTCATAATAAAGGCTGCTGCTCTATGGCAAAATTGACACCTGCTCCATAATCTACACCCCATTATTTTTCCCAATTCACTTCCATCTTCCAAACTAGAAGATAACTCCACACTTTATTAGCAAATGAATGGCAAATGTGCACTGATGTATTCAGCAAAAAATATACAAACAGTGAAAGATACGAGTTCAGGTTCATATAATAGGAACCCCAAACTGTCAATTGCCTCTTCATAGAAGCAGTCTCCAACCTTTGGTGGACCAGTGCGGTGAGAGGGGATGGTTCCATGTGAATGGCGGTTATGTGCATGTGCACACGCGTAGCTTCATTTGCGCAAGGAGCATCTGCGTGCACTTGCTGCTCATAGTTTCACACATACATCCACCAACTGCTTGTGCAAGTGGAGCTGCACACATGCACGCTCACCACCACTTCTGCGGCCTAGTTCTGAACAGGCCGCGGCCCGAGGGTTGGGGACCCCTGATATAAGTGCTTAAAGATTAAAAACAATATTGAGCCTTAAACATTTCTACAGAAATGACGTTTCTACAGAAATCTTCAGGATGCATTTTTATTGCATAGCGTTGCTGTGAATCTTTGCATAAAGTTTATTTGTTCATTCATCTCAATATATTTACAGGTAGACTTCAGTGAACTACTACTTGTTCAGTGACCATACAGAGTTACAAGGCACTGAATGACTGGTACTTACAACTAGTCCTCAGAGTTCTGGATGTTCGAGAACTTCAGCAGTCACATGATTGCAATTCAGAAGCTTGGCAACTTGTTTGTACTTACGATGGTTACAGAACCCTGCAGTCACATAATCGCCATTTGCAATCTTTCTTGTCAGCTTTCCACAAGAAAAATCAATGAAGCCAGCAGGGAATGTTGCAAGTCGTTCTAATCAGTTGCTCTTATTCTCACTTTTTCTCCCAAGGAGTCCTGGCTACAAAGTATGGGATGCCAGGCTGGAGTGTGCATCCATCTATAGCACCACTACCTGCACTCCATAGCATACGCCCACTTATGCGGTGCCAAAGCAGGCACCTGTAGCCCCTCTGGAACCCTAAGTAGCCATTCCTACCCTGGCTGCTGTCTTAGCCTTCCCTTACCAGCACTTACTTGCCCACTAGACTGCTTGAGAGTCACCTGAGAGTTGCAACTTACTGCCAGTTCCTCATTGACTTTACTTGTTGCACTTGGCAGGAAGTTGTGAGGAGATCCATGCTTAAAAACGTTGATCCTCATTTAATGAAGGCAAAAGGGACTGTTGGGATTACCATTGTTAATGTGGCACTTGACATTATGCTTTATGACTGTATCAGTAATGGAAATTCCAATCCCAACTACCATTGTTAAAGAAAGAATATCTGTATCTGTTTATTTATTTTAATTTATTATTGAGCCATTACTGGTTAATAAATTGACTTGAAAAAGCTGAACATTACCACCCTCTGGTCTGCTGTCTGAGTGGATTCTAATAAAAACCCTCATGTATTTATATGTGTGGATCCCTCCCTCCCCAAATGTAGCTTCAGCTTATTCATTTCAAGCTTCTACCATCTCCAACATGTACAAGTAGTCCTCAACTTACTACCACAATTGAGCCCAAAATTTATGTTGCTAAGTAAGGAATTTATTAAAGTGAGGTTTTGTACCATTTTGCAACTTTTCTTGCCCTGTTTGTTAAGTAAATCACTGCAGTTGTTAAATGAGAAACACAGTTGTTAAGTAAATCTGGTTTCCTCATTGATTTTGCTTGCCAGGTTGCAAAAGCTAATCACAAGACCCCAGGACACTGCAACCGTCATAAGAGTGTGACAGCCAAGCATCTGAATGTAAGCCACGTGACCATGAGGATGCTGCAATGGTCATAGCTATGAAAAATGGTAATAAGTTACTTTTTCCAGTACTGTTAACTTCGAACGGTCACTAAGCAAACTGTTGTAAATCGAGGACTACCTGTACATCGCTACAGCCTAAAATTACAGAGTTTGAGCTCTGAGATGAAATACAAGACAGAAGGAAAGGCTTTCCCACCTAACTCTAACTTGAGAGTCCCAAAGGGGCTTTTTTCAAGAGGCAACTGGACTTTCTGGTTTTGCATTGAAGACGTTTCGCTTCTCATCCAAGAAGCTTCTTCAGCTCCATTCCCCACCATCCAGTCAGAGCTGAAG
>JANHJO010002806.1:101130-111420 GCA_032468235.1 Pseudoxyrhopus heterurus
GGAGCTGGTGGGATTCGATCAGCCAAACTGCTGATCTGCAGTACTGCAGTACTGTGTTCTAGCCACTTGAGCCACTGCAGCTCCTTATTCTATGTAATGTGTCTTCTATTTTTTTTTTAACTAGGACAGTCTGGTATTCATCATCATATTTTTACTTACAAATGTGCAAAGCCTTTCAAAGAAGTGCTTCATATCACATGACAGAGTGTACAATGAAAATTTCTTCTTCAGATAATTAAGGCAGATATTTCTTTTCCTGGGAACCGAAGTAATAGGTAAAGGCAAGAAGCAGGCATGTGAGCTCGGAAAAAGATACAACTGCCTTTATGAATCTAGGAATCATGCTTTTTAGGCACAATCACATGTTACAAAGCATCTCTTTCAAAAGATTTGCACAACCCTGTTAAAATATTTGTCAAGTTGGGTTTCTTTCAAACAGGCATGTTTGAAAGGCTTGTTTCCTTAGAAAATCTCCATTTTAGAATTATGGTTACTGTAAGACCTATTTCATAGCCCATACAAGTCCTAAAGTTAGTACTATGTAATAAAAGTCTGAATGAAGTTACATGCTGTCCTAAATCAGTTTATTTTATTTATTAACATTTTATGCCAACCAACTCACTGATGCAGAGACTTGGGCAGTTTACAATATAACTGAATTATTAAATACATTTTCATACATTTTAGGATTAATTTTTTTTTTAAAAAATGTGTTTAGGATAAAAAAAATCTCAGTCCAAACTAATACTTCTATATTAGTTCAGGAATATTTTAAGATGGCCTCTTCCAGTTTCTATTAATGATACAGTTTTTATATGATAACCAATGTGGTAAGCAATATAAAGGTGTGATAAAACATATGATGATGAAAAATTTGATTAATCTCACAGAGATCATTCATGTATTAAAAATTAATATTTGTGGTCTCTGTAAGTTGCACAAAGATTTTTCAACTCTTTATTGAATCTACTGATCTACTAATGAGATTCAACTGAGAATGTAGAATAAAATATTACAAAATTGAAGCTTCATGGTTTTTAGTCACTCTTTTCTACCATCAAACCTCACTTCCAATTGTTGTTCAGCATTCTGTGCCACTAGCCATGCTCACTCCTCACTGTGATATTTGGAGGTGGTTGGGATTTGCAATTTTTATGGGGATGTCTGCAAAAATTGTTCTCAATCCCAGTTCCATGAACTCCTTGATTTATTCCTTGATTTTTAAGCAATGTCTTTTGTTGAAGACATTTTAAAATAACTTCTTAGTATCAATCAGAAAATAACTGATGCACAAGAAAACTTGCTATCCTTTTAGTATTTATGCCAAATAGCCCTTCTTTTCCAGTTTCCTTAGAATTCTGGGAGTTGAAGTCATTTTAATGTTGCCAACATTGGCAAACACTAATCAATTGTATTCTTCTTTATGCAGTTTTCATTAGGGTTTTTTTTTAATTCCCTCTCTAATGTTTCCTTTGGGTAATTCAGCAAACTACATGTTCACTTCAAATTTGCCCTCTTGTGCATGGATAGTGATGTTCCGCGTCACAAGTGCAAGCAAGAAAAATGGAGTCAGAAGGGAGAGATATGATGCTTGTACAGTAACCTAAAAGTATATTTATGGTCTTGGGGATATTACTTATTACTATAACAGGCAACAAGACTATACTATGATGGAAAACCAAAAGGAATTCTCATTATTCCTTTGTCCTGAGAAGCCTCAGAAACAGTTAATGTGATTGGCAAAGAACAAATAAAACATTAAACATATTATGCAATAGAAAGCAGAAGATCAGATGATTCTGTATGATATATCTCAACAGTTCTATAAAGGGTACCCTTACTATCAAATCCAACTCCTAGGTGAAGCAATTCATTTCTAATTTATATTTTAAAATTCTTACATTTTATTGTTACATGCAATCCCAAATCACTTTATATAAACAGTGTATGGAAAGTGCCATTGAAAAAACCATCTTGATATTGTTAAAATTATTTATTTATATATTAAATTATATGCCTTCCATCTTACTCAGCAAAGCAAGATTTTGGTAAAGAAGGGGAGATTTCAGAAAAATTCCATGCATATTCAATGTTTTTAAGTTTTCTTCTACATAAAGTATATTTCATAAGTATTTTGGGGAGTTACCCTAAATAACAACAAAATGAAACTAATCATAATTTTACTAGCAATTTACCAATTACTGTGAGTCAAAAAAATTTCATGACATTTATCCTGTGCAGGTTGACTATTATTATAATACATCAAGTGCAGAAACTGATAATTTGGGGTCTTTAAACAATTGGAGGGCTCCAAAAGACATTAGATGGTCATCTGTCAAATATACTGTAGTAGTTTCTGCATTTAAATTTAAGATTTGAGACGTGTGTGTCTGTGTATCTACCTCTCTTGTAGAAGAATAAGTGCCAAAACTGATATTTTGGCACAATTGGTTACCTTCTGTGATCCAGTGTTTCTAATTCCTTTTTCCAGATTTAAAAAAATACTTAAACTGGATATTATAGGAAAATTAATACCCATAACTCTAGTTCATGTCAATGTTAGTAACTACTTTCTCCAAAATTACATCACATGCTATCAACGAATATGACAACTGAAAAGATGCACTTTGTATAGATCATATATTTTTTTCTCAGCCTAAAGAACAAGCAATCAATACATCACTGATTTTATATACCCACTTCCATATATTATAATGGGGTTTAGGGGCCATGTTTACTAGAGAATACTCAGAATACCTAACTTAAGTGCTCAAAGCATTTAAATACACCAGAACACCCGACATGTTAGAAGTTAAAGTATGACACAGTTACTATAATAATTCGGTTCTGCAGGCTATTATAATTTCCTAAAATAAACATTAAATAGCAATTGTGCCCGTTTGTTGATTTTGAAAATTAAACTCCAGCCCTGGAAGCCTTATTGTGGCTTCATTGTTATCTTCCCCTTGAAGTTATTACTGGAGCTGCTGTTGCTTCTTCTGAGTTTCCCAGCACTCAGGCTGCTTCTAGAAGCCACAGCTCATACAATGGAAGAAGAATGTGATGACAATCTCCTTCTCTCTCTCTCCTCTATCTGAGAGGGAGAACTTGTAATAGTATATATGGGAATGATCTTGGGAGACAGGAGGAAGAGTCTCAGCCTAGTCATCTGATAAATGAAATTTGAGTCCAAAGGAAGAGGAGTCACAAAAGTAACTCAGAAGGGACCCTCCCTAGTTTTGGGGAAAATAAAAAGTGAGGGACAGGAGGGGTACTTAGCAACATACAAAGATAGAGCTGGTATTCCTGGATGTGCTTCTCATCTGGACTATCTTGCAAGGCTGACACTCCTCTGATTCAGACAATCAGAGCTGCTAGCTTTTGATTCACACCCCAGAAGCCTTTCTCACCCGACTTGACCATGTGACTTTCCCTAGGTGGACCTAAGAAGAAGAAATTGTGGTATTTGTCTGCCTTTATATTCATAATCCCTATTCAACCCTTGCCACTGAAAGCCTTCAAGCTTTCTTGGAGATAAAGCTTGCAAACAAGGTGCTGGGAAGAAAGGAAGACCATGGCAGCTGTTGGGAGGTGGGATGGGGTAAACAGGTTAAAGGTATATAAACTCAAAAAATGAATGGGAGGCCACATGTGGCCTCCAAGAGTAGGGCTAGGGGTGAAATTCCTAGCATAATCAAATATGGCAAGCTCACGCATAACATGAGTAATTTTGACAAGTTTTCTCTAAAATCTCTATATACAAAAATTCTTTGTCTTAGATGTTATTCACACCTTCTCCATTTAGGTTAAAGGAATGAAACTGATTCATCTAGAGACTGGATTATATCTTAAGCTTTTAATAATTTACAAATCTATATCACAATTTATTTTATTATTTTAATTCTCTTATTCAAAACAGCAACAATGAAATTTCCTAACGATTTTTATGCTTGAACTCATTCCTATAATTACAAAAGCCATTTTATTATTACACAAAAGGCCTGATTCTCTTTCTTGATAACAACTGAAATAATCTATGTTTAACACCCCCAATTGACTCCATTTGTGTTTTCAAATTAACTGCACTGCACAAATTCGAACATAAAAATTCCATAATATTAAAATGAAAAATATTAAAGTTTAGCAAATATTAATATGTTCATCACTTAAGCCTTTCATCCTGATATCCGTGTTTGGCTTTGGAGAACAACTGTCAGTATTGCCTATGCCAGCAGATGTTACGTGCTCTAGGCATATTAACTATTTTGTGATCATTAAAAATTCATCTTGTTTATTGTAAAGAGGCAGGATGAAACTATCTACATGATAATGACTGAAATAAGAAAATAAAAAGCTCCTTATTAGATGAAATATATTAATTCATAATCCTCTCAGATGATCAGTACAAAAGTGAAATTCCTGTTTCTAAAAATGAATGTTGCCATTCTCATATGAAAAGCAAAAGCAAAAAGTGAAACCATTCTTACATGAAACTACATAACAATTACTGAGATTTCATCCAAATCATACAAGTACCTTTAAATGACTTAGTAAATCTCTTTCAGTGAAACTAATATATTTAAAGGTCACTGAATTGCCCTCTAAGTTGTTTAAAGTGAATAAAAAACTATGAAACAGAATATAACCTGCAAAGATAAAAAATACATATGCGTATATTCTGATGAGCAAATAAATGTTTGCATGTAATGATTCATACTGCATACTTAAGATTTATAGACAGAATATTGATTGTATTCCTTTCATTGTACATTAATTTCAGAACATCCAAAAAATGAACATCCAATATTACTTTGTATAGTAATGAAAACAAAAAATAAGAAAAATATTAATTAAATCTTGTATTTATAACTGATATATTTAATTTAGGATGATGTGCATGATGTTAAAATGCAGAGCAATACTAGTAGCAACAGTAGGAATCATTTCTGTGTCTAATATTATGCACGCATGGCTGAAATGTCCTGCTTGACATGCAAAATACACCACTGATTTCCAAACATAATAATAGAGGTATTTATCTAATTCCTGCATACACAGAAAATGTATATAATCCAAAATCAGGTATGTAACATATATATATTTCAATATATGTTAAACTGCAATCACAATCCATTTTAAGCCACAAAGCAGTAATGCAAAACTGGAGTAACTACTTTGCCATGATGGTTCCCCACCATCATACTGGTAAATAGCAGTACAATATATACATAAGTCACATTTGGCAAAATCTAGAATCTGTTTTCTGAGCAATACAATTAAGTAGCATCAATCACACAGGTATGTCTGATCTGTATTTTTCTATAGAATTTAGCAGGGCTTCACTCAATTTCATTCATCAGTATTCTACATGGATACAAACTATCACAAAAAGCATAAGCAGCAGCCAGTACACAGTGATTAAGGTGGATTTTTTTTCCTAATGACATTAATAAACAGAAGAAAGCAAAGATAAAAAGCAAAACTAATTATTCCTTGTAAAAATGTATTATTATTTAATGATTGTAATATAAAATATACATTTCCTTTTGTTCCTCTTTAAAAATATGTATACAAAGACCAGCTATAGCAATCTAATATTTTCAAATGCAAAGGAAAAATAGAAAAAATTAGTACATAATTTTTCCAGATTGATTTCTAGATATTCATATTCACAGACAAAATCTTGTAATATGCCAAAATTAATCTAAGAGAGAAGAAATGCCAAGCTTACCGGCTTCAGAAAGATCTCTAAGGGAGCTGCTAAGAGCGCTCCTTTTGAGGCCTTCCCCTGTGGCATAGCTGTCATCCAGGCAGGCCCGGTTCAACGTTCCATTGCCAGACTCTTTTTTCAGGCTAGAGCACTGAGACATGTTTGGTCGCACGACACCTTTCTGCTTTTCTAATTCAGCTGAAAAACGGTAAAAGAGAGTGCTATGATGAATTAAAACCTTCTGTGTAATGTATTCCAGTAGGTCAGAAATGCATTATTTTGGCCACGCAAGCAAGTGAAACTTTTAAATTCTGTGCTATTGCTATCATTCAATATAGATTCTATAATTCCCCCCCAAATAAAAATTGTCTGTCTGTCTGTCTACCTCCCCCACATCATGGACATGCTTACTGTTTATCTGTCAATTATACCTTTTATTTTGTGTCTTCATTTTATGATACTCATGTATGATAATAACAATTTATGTAGTGCATTGGAACTGCATTGGTTCCATCGCTTTCTCAGCCCAATTTATGCCTGGGGAGGAGTTGGGAAAGAGACTACTGTACTAGATACTCTACCATTTCTTCCTGGAAGGAAGGCAAATATAAATCTAATAAATAAATACAATTGAAAGAGAAACAATTTTAAAACTTGGACAAATACTGCACTGCAATCCATCAATTGTGTTATACATGAGAGGACTTCTGTATGATGGGAGAAATCACCACTCAGTTCAATGTCGGGAAATATTCTATATACTAAAAATGTCATTTTCCATTTCAAACAGGCGTACCTGGGGAAGTAGTACAACTATTTACAAAACACAACTCATAGTACCGTACCAATAAAGAAGAATATTTGTAGCTCAGGGTTGAAATGAGGTGCTCTCATTTGGTGCTCTCTGAGCTTGGTTGTTTTCTTGCAGACGTTTACTGATGATGTTACCTACTGTGGGCAATGAAACAACCAAGCTTAGAGAAAACCTAGGACCCTTCACAAATCAAAGTCAATGGCTGGCAGACGTAAAGACTCACCATGTATTGAAACAGCTGAGTCTTCAAGGCTTTCTTTAAGGCCTGCAGAGTTGGGTCTCTTCAGCCTCAGAGAGAAGGCTATTTCTTATAGCAGCAGCACAACAAAGAAGTCATGCCTTCTGGGTCATACAAAATGATATTTTTAATAGATAGACCCTAAGCATACTAATCCTAACATAACTTTCTGGATAGGGATGCACAACTCTAGATAAATGGTTTTGCAAATATTCAAGCTTTTTGCGATGTAGAGCTTTATATAAATATATGTACATGATATGCTTGGATGTATTTATATATGTATTTCTATTGGAGCTGTGCAAAGCACTTGAAAGGAGTGTTTCATGAAATATACAATTAAGTATAGGTACTCTACTGTATCTACCTTTGTACTTACACTCTATTCTGTGTTTTTCCATTTCTTGTACTTCTGCAACAGATTCCCTCAGATCATCCGTAAATTTCTTTCTGTCCTGGGGATTTGGAGCATTGAAATTTATTAAAACTTTGATATCTGCTCCTGGAACAGCTGATGTCAGTCGTATGCCATTTGGATAATCTAAGAGGTAGCAAAAAACAAAACAAAACAAATACCCCATTTGTATTAATTTCATTTCATTATTTCTCCACAGCTCCATGTATAAAAATATTTCAATACATCAAAGATTTCTTTTAATGCATAAATACTCTTTTTTCCTATTCTCTTCTAAAGAGGACCTTCAGAGATCTTCATATACCGTACTGCACATTTCTAACAAACTAAATCACCATTTCTGACACTAGGTATTTATCGTTCACTTACTGGAAAGCATAATTTTATCAAATTTTCCAGTGTGTGTTAATTTCTCTTACAGCAATACTTTCAATAATGTTTTCATATTTTCAGAATGTTAACTTAGAAAGTCTTTAGGAAAATCAGCATAAGGATATCCTGCACTTGGGGTACATGCAGGTGGAATTACAATGTCTGTGCAGTGATGGTATCCAAAACTAATATATTCAAGAGACATTGAATGGTCACCAGGAAATTATCTAACCCAACAAGCAAAATTTGCTCTACCTAGGAACTTGAAGACATGGCTTTGGCATGATTAATTGTTAAGTTCTTTGGTTTCTAGAAGATGTTTTACAATACCAAACATTACTTAAACCCCAATTAGTTGCATTCACAACGCCATTTACAGGTAGTCTTTGCTTAATGACCAGTCACTGAGCGAAGTTATGACAGACCTCCCCAGAGCTACTTATGACCCAGTTCCAGAGCAACTATGGCAGCAGCCCCACCCCATGGTCATGTGACCATATCTTCTATTTTGCATTTATCATTATCTGCAAGATCCTGTGGCCACATCACCATAGTTTTTGGCATATATTTCTGATTTCTGGCAAAAAATGCCCATTGAAGAAAATGGACTTGTTTAATGACCACAGAAAAAAAAGTTGTAAAATTAGGCATGGTTATATGGTAACCCATTTAATGACTACCATGACTTACAATCATTATTTGGGGTCATAATTATTGCAAAACCCAATATCTGTAAAGGAAATGGCCTTCTTGAGTAATAGATATTCCCAGGCATTTGGGGTCAAGTTAAGTGGAGTAACCTTTTGTTTGTTTAATTCATGTGTTCAGTTGCTTTTAAATGCTGAGGATTTTTTCCGTTTATTGTATGTGTTGTGCCAGAGCCATGTGCCAGAGTTTGATGGCCCTATAAATCCATAATAAGCAGCCTGTATCAAATATCAGGCCCTATAGGCCAATCACAATATGTTTTATTTAAACATTTAATATAATTTATCATACAATTTTTGTGGAATATGTTTTTTGGGTCGGAATTTTGTACAACGTGTGTGTGTGTGTGTGTATGTAAAAATAATTGTGGCTAGCTTCTGCCTTTTAGGATCAAACATCAACAATAAAGTAACTAACAGTCAAGAAATATAGTACAGACTAGCACTTGATACAGCAGCCATGAACGCCTTGGAATAGATATAGGCAATCCTTGACTTACGACCACAATTGAGCCAAAATTTCTGTCGCTAAACAAGACCATTGTTAAGTGAATTTTGCTCCATTTTACAACCTTTCTTGCCACAGTTGTTAAATGAATTATTGTAGTTATTAAGTCAGTAACAGGGTTGTTAAGTAAATCTGGCTTCTCCATTGCTTTGCTTGTCAGAAGGCTGCAGAAGATGATCACATGATCCCAAGGCACTGCCATTATCATTTAGTTGCCAAAGTGTCTAAATTTTGATCACATGACCATAGGGATGTTGCAACAATTAAGTGTGAAAAACTGTCATGTCACTATTTTCAGTGCTATTGTAACTTCAGTTACTAAACAAACTGTTGCAAGTCGAGGACTACCTGTATTCAAATGCCATGATGTGTTTGTATCTCCAAAGACCCAACTCTCTGGAGAAGGCTCTAATGGTGAGAAAGGTGGAAAGAAAGAGAAGGAGAGAACAACCAGAAGCAAGGTGGATAAACTCAATTACAGTAGCAATGAGTATACCATTAGCTGAAGGACCAGATTAGGGACAGATCATCATGCAGAAAAACTATCTAGATGGTCACTAAGTGTCCACAATGCTTTAATGGCTCATCAATCAATCAATCAATCAATCAATGAAGAATTGAATGCAATAAAATGTAATCGCAATATGATTAAAAAAGAAACAATATCTGAATCCTAAACAAAAGAAACAGAAATGCACAATCATTTTGGAGCTAAAAGTGTGTGAATGAAAATAAAATTATATTTGAAAATGAACAGATGCAAATTGCTGTTTCTTATGTGTTTTATGTTCGTGTGATATTTGCAGATAAGCCTTCTGTTAAAAAGAATAGCAGGAGGGAGGGAGGGAGAGAGAGACACACACACACACACAGAGACACACACACAGAGAGATGGCAGCTTATGCTAAGTATCCTAGATATCCAGATTACAGGAGATGGGAAACTTTATCAATTTGTACATTTAATAACTGTTTTGTTGGTTGGCACTACATATCTCATCAGCATGTATGCAAAAACAGGTTATTTTATCCTGATTATTATGGCTTTATATCAAAGAGGCAACCAAAGGAGAATGTGTCATTAAAATCTAACTTCAAATCTTTCACTAGATTGCTAGGTTACAATAGATACCATCAATTTAAATTGATTTCTGGACAATATAAATGATTCTGCTTTGGAATGGATCAAATGAAATACATTTTAATTTAGTGATCAGGATTATTATTTCAAATTCATTCTTTCTGCATTAAGTATAATCCGAATCTCTTAATAAACTTAGTTTGTTCAACAGTGCTTCTCTGTTAACTTTCATATTCTTATGAAATTGTTGATGGCTGATCTACAACTCAGTTCCAGAACTGTTCTGGATTAAAGAACGTTGTGTATTTAAATCCTAAGTATTAAAATAGTTTTTAAGTTTAAATACCATTTAAGCATAGCCTATAGTGTACATACGCTGGATCATGGAGAAAGCTAGGGAGTTCCAGAAAAACATCTACTTCTGCTTCATTGACTATGCTAAAGCC
>JANHJO010002806.1:118656-137255 GCA_032468235.1 Pseudoxyrhopus heterurus
AGCATACCACCACTGAAGCTAGCACATCTCTAAATGAGCAGAAACAACATCGCAGTTACAACAAAAGATCAGTGAATAGACTAGTCCCATGGAACTTCGGACAGCTGTTCCTCAGAGGGAGATTGCAGGATTGCCATGGGTTTGAGCATTGGGAGACAAAGGAAAACCACTCTACTCTCAATTGCAAGAAAAAACCTTTTTATGGACACTTGGTTTGCTAATCACAATTTCTAATAACAACTAATTAACTATCTTAAGGCTAATAGAGATCTTCAAAATGACAAGCTTCCGAAGTCACATTAAATTTGCCTTCATTCCAGAATAAAAAAACCTTAGCTTTATTTATTTAACTTTCTTTAAACCTACGAGTTTAAAGAAAGTTAAATAAATATCAAAAAGCTAAATAAGACTTTAATCCAATAAAGTTATAAATGAATTAGGGGTACAGACAAATTTGTAATATTAGAATTTTTGCTTTAGGATGTTAGATATAATTATATTAATAAAGAACACCTTTATGGGAACTAAATTGTTTAGTCTATTTTATGTCATAACAGAAATCCAAGATGTTATTATTTCAGAAAATGGGCACTAAAGGGGACTAAAGATTCCAGGCATTAAAAGAAAAAAAGAAAAGAAAGCCAATCTGGTCTAGTGATTAAGGTGCCAGGAAATTGTGAGTTCTATTCCTGCCTTAGCTTTGAAAGCCAACTGGGTAACTTTGGGCCAGTCACACACTGTCAGCCAACTCTCCTCTCAGGATTATTCTTGGGGGGAAAATAGGAAAAAGAAGCATCATTAGATATATTTGCCACCTTGAGTTATTTGTAAAAAGATAATAAAGGTTGGACTAAGACAGGCTTGCCTTTTGGCTTTGGTCAGTATTGGGACAAAATGACAGAAAATGATGTGACATTTGAAATACTTCAGGAGATATTCAAAGCATGGAGCCAGAAAACTAGCAGCTACAATGTCAGTACTAAAGCTTATTTTTATATATGTCCAAAAGATGTTAAAGAGGAAATGACTGTTGTGAAAGAGAATACTTACAAGATAAAGAGCTGAAACACCCTATATTGTTGAAATATAGGAAAATAAAACATTTGTGGATTATAAGATAGAGATGACAGTTAAAATGGAAATACAATGGAAATACAAATGATAAATCAAGAGAATGATCCGGATAATGACATCTTACTGGATTTGCAAAAGAGGTTTGATAAAACCTTGAAGAAGCCTGGGAAAAATTGGTAAAAAAAAAATTAAAGACAGATCAAATCCTAGATTTCTTGTAGATTGGTAGAATCAAAAGGAAGCAATATACGGTTTGTTTGACCAAGATTAAACTAAGACATGTTTCTATAGAAATCTATAGAAATAGAAGTTCCTTACAGAGTTTTTTTCTAGCACCAGGATCGAAATGTTAATGATTTATTATTTATGGATTGTGTATTTGTGTATTGATAAGGGATGAGTTACAGAAAGAAAAGAAACTTGAATATCACCTTATAGGGGAGGGGGTGAGGAATTACTAAGTTTGTTTGTGTTGAAGATTGGAAATTATTCTTTAAATATCGTTCTGCTTTTCCTTATATTTTTCTCTTACTTTTTTCCCTTTTCCCTCTTTTCTTGAACCTTCTATTTCTCTTTCTTTATTATTTTATCTTCTTTGAGTTCAGTTTACATAGTATTTTATTATTACTTCTATGGTTACTATTTACTAGTAAAAGTAGCAATTACTATGACTAAATTTTCAATCACAATTATTTAAAAAATAAAAAAGTCAGCTTATATTATGTCAGCTTATATAAGCCAGTTTGTATTAATGGATCTGGATAGTACCAAGAGAGATATCCACAGGCAAACTGGTATCCATAGGCTATTCATTGTCATTTCCTGATTTAAATAAAGACAAGCATTTTTAAAGTCTGCCTTTGTAGTCCAAACAGAAGAACTTGTTTATATACCTGTATCTATATGCAAACATACATACACAGACACACACAAATAGATACACTTTGTTCTTCACATAGATTCCCAAGCCACCTTATAATGTCAAAAGAGCACTCAAACCATTTGCAAATCATTGGATATACAATTATTACTATCTTGGGTTCAGATCTAGAACCCAAGTATGGTGCAGAATTTGAAATGATGAAATCTATCAATATCTTTCCTTAGCCTGCTGCCAAAAAAATGAAAGCAGGTAAGGTGGACTAATTCCTCCATAGGGAACAGGTAGGGTAGACTAGTTCCTCCAAAGCTTCTGAAATTGAATGGCTAAACTCTCAACACTTTATTATTATTAAATTTATTTACTGCCTATCTCGCCATGGGGTTACTTTTGTTGAACAGTTGCAGTACAGTTGGCAATATAATATACCCAGGTCTCTAGATAATGACAAATCTCCATGTTATGCCTACCTCTTAGATTTTTGACAAAATCCTCGAGCTTCATTTTACGTTCTGGTTTTACATTTGGACTATACATATCTGTGTTTAATAATATTATCGCAAAGGCAAGAATGAAGATGGTGTCAGGATTTCTGAATTGCCTTACAACCCCTGGATTGCAGATGCAGTATCTCTGGCTAGAAAAGACATTTGAGAAAAATACTAGGTGAGATTCAAGGATAAGTTGATACGGCATTTAGAAAAAAAAAACCCAATACATTCATACAGAAAGCTAAATTATATTTTTATCATTATTCATTTAGCAATATAAAATGTAAAATAAAGCAGTATTTACTCCTTTATTCTATTCTCTTATCTATTAACAAGAGTCTATGTTGCAGAATACTTTATTAAATCTCTCAAATGTCATGTATTGTGTAAAAGATTGCTGGTATATCAAAAATACAACTGTTATCATTTTATGCAATTAATTTCCTAAATTTGCACACTTCACCAACACAACTAAAATTTAAACATGTGCTTTATACTAAGTAATTTGAAAACTATTGCAAACTATAGGCATAATATGACTGACATTTGTCAACTGGATATAGAATACTGATTTGGGTGAATTGAATAGCTGAATTCATAAAAAGTATTCCATGTTGCCTGTAAAATATCCTTGCTTTAGAGCAAACAGAGCCTAAGTGAGTCATCAAAAAAGTGTAACTATTCATATAACACAGCAGTAATCACACAGATTCCTATTATATACCATAGCCACAGGATTGCCACCTGGTTTTAGTGGTGATAGAAGCATTTTCCTTTCTCTACTTAATGATTTAACAACTATAAATCAATGCCTGAGGGTATATACATTTATTTTAGGAACACTGGGTGACTTTTAGATTTCTTGCCACATTTCCACCAGTATAAAGAACATTTGAATAGGTTTTAATGAGGAATGTCTTTGCTTATCACATTAACTGTATGCATTTTAATTCGAGACTATATCTTTAACATCTTTTTAAAAGTTTAAACTGAAATAGTACCATTTTGTTGCTTCAGTTTAAAATAAATGACAAAAGAATAAATAAATTAAGCTACCAGGAATTACAGCATATATACATATTGTCTGTGGAAATTCTTAGTCATCCATGTCATGGTTGTCTCAAAGGTGCTTTTTCAAAAGGCAACTGGACTTTCTGGGTTTTTTTTTTAGCACGTTTTGCTTCTCATCCAAGAAGTTTCTTCACCTTCTTGAAGCCTCTTAAGCTGAAGAAGCTTCTTGGATATGAAGTGAAATGTCTTCAAAAGAAAACCAGAAAGTCAAGTTGCCCCTTGAAAAAGCACCTTTGGAACATATATACATAATTTTATTTTAACAGATTATCTGAACAATCGCTTATGCAAATTTAAAAAAAATAACTATATTCAACTGCACTGTTTCTGAGACTTATAAATTTCCAATCAGCTGCTGTAGCTTGCTATGTCATACCTAAAAGCTTCAATGAGTCGTTCTACTTTCTGAGCTTCTCCTTGGACACGGATATGAGCTTGAAATTTCCTGAGAGCTTCATCAAGTTCCATAGCTGAGAAGTCCATCTCATCTACAACACAGCTGAAACAAAGAAAGCATTAATTTATTTTGATTTTCCACAACCAGTTTTCTTTTTGTAAATTTAACTGGTCTAGAGTAGAGTAGAGTAGAGTAGAGTAGAGTAGAGTAGAGTAGAGTAGAAGACTTATTTATTGGCCAAGTGTGATTGGACACACAAGGAATTTTTATTTATATTTCCATTATAATAAAATGCAGACTAGCAAATCTTGATATGCTTTCTACTTTTTCTCCTATAATCTCCTGTAATGCCAGGTTGGGGACTGGCAAAGAAAGACTAAGTTATAGTGAGAGATTCAGTTATGATATTGATGACACATTTGTCACACAAAATGTCAGCAACAAATTCAGAGTCTTCTCTGACATGAGCTGATGTCACTGGTATTTCTCAGGATTGACTGTTATCTAAAATGTGTTATTAGGTTTTTGTTCTAAATTTAAACAAAAAGATATGTAATAAAAATAATAATGTTTGAAACTTGTATGCCACCCGATTTCCAGTGATTCTTGTAGGAACTGTACTGCCCTGCCTCAGCCATTGGACTCAGCAGAGCAGACATAGTTACAAAAGTAATCAAAGCTCTAGTCTAAAAGGGATGAGTCAAATTCCAAATGGTCAAAATTTAAATAGTGAACTGATTCAAGAGAGTATGTAAAATATGCATATGTCTAACTCTGGCTTTGTCTCAGACAGAAATCCTTATATAAAAAGATTTGCTTACATTAGAACTGGCACCTATCTAATGCAGTTCAGAATGCAAGTCTATTCAGGACCAATATAGTAGTGTCTTCTGAGTAGATCAATACTCCTCAGGTAATTTTTCTTGTAAATCCTGCAGTTTTGAATATGCATTAAGTCTTCTGATTCTCTGCATGAGGATACCATTGTTCCTGCAGGCTTTGAGTTTAAATCAGAAATTGGGCTGTACAGCCTGCCTTCATGAGGCCCAATTTTTTCCTGACAAAAAAAGTTTACCCTTATTCAATATATTGTTGGTTTCCAAGATCTCTCTGGGTTCATTTTCTTTTGACATGGAATTTTCCTAAAATGCTATAATTGGTATGAACCCACAACCAAGATAAGGCAAATGGGAACCAGTTTTTGAATGAAGGGTGAAAACTTGCTTCTCCATTCATAAAATGTAATTAAAGACACTGTCTGGATTGAATTTATCTTGATTACATACTTAGCATGGTTGGGGCCAGCCATTAAACAGTTAATGGAATGCCTGAGTGTCAAATTAGTTTCTAATCTATTTCTGATTTAGTATTTTGCTCTTTAGTCATTGAAAAATTTATCCTACAACCTAATTAGCTATGGTAGTAATGCATAAAATAAATACAGATAGTTAAATGAAAACTAAGCTAGGATGTAGATATATCATAAACTTAGCATTTTGAATGCCATTTAATATCTAATTAATTTCGTTTTTTAAAAAAGTTCTGACATTTATATGAAGGAAAAAAATATGAACTGCCATAGCATATGAATGGTATTTTTCTGCTTTCTTGCCCTATATAAAGTCTGCAGCACAAAGTAAAGTACTAAAATATAAGCTAATTAATACTGATTGATTTAAGTGCAGATTGTGATGGTATATTAATTTAATGTTTTGGCTGTATTCCTGTGCTGTTTTAAATAGCTCAATCTCTACTTCATGGTTTAAAAGAAGAATAAAGTAATGTTTAATCCATAAAAAGTTGAATAACTAGAGAAAATAAAAAGTGGCATAAGAAATAACTTTCCTAATTTTTATGCAGCATATAAAAAGTTATCAGTATTTTTAGGTAGTCCAATTCCTATACAAAATATTTCATCTGATAGTTTTAGATAGGTTTCTCCAGCAGCATTTGAAACTACAGGGACACTGTTACAAATATAGAGCTTTGGAATTGAACTGAACAGAAATGTAGATTTTTTTCACGAAAGATTGAACATCAGGTAAGATATTTTTAAGTACAGTTTGTTTCAGTATTCAGATGAATATAAAACAAACAGGCCATATCAGTCCACGAAGAGCTCACAAGGAACTTGCATATAATATAAATTACATTTCCCAATTACTGCATAAGAAGCTAATGTCTACTTAATTAAGCTCAGATGACTAGAGACACCTCCATGCAACTTTTTTGGCAAAAGTATGCAAGTGAGTTCATCACTGTAAACTTATCGAATGGTTTTAGATTTTCCAGTTTACCCTGCCATGGTGTTTATTAGTGGTCTCTTTTCAGTGAATCAATTAGATTTGACTATTCTTAGCTTCATAGCCCAGAATATCATCTCATGGAGGCAAGTTACTATACTGTATACTTCTAAGATTTCAGATTCCAATGAAGAGGCTACACACAAAACCACAAGAGAGGACATATTGCCTGCTCATATCCCTCCAACATCAAGTGAACTTTTATTTTCCACAGTGATGCTTCATTAAGTATTTGGCATATTCTTGCAGTCCTACTGGACTTGTCTGTTCTTGTGAAGTTAATCTATTTCTGGCTCTGTGTTAATGTATTTGAAACTAAGGCAAAGCTGGTTCTTTCCTTTGAATCACTGTAATTCCACAAAACTTGTAGGAGGTCTGTTTTTCCACTGATGGGAATTCTTACTTTATATCAATTCTTAGACTTAAGGAACCAGTATTATCTATTCCCAACAATAGGTTATAAATGTCTTAAAATCTGGTGCTTATCTATAGTCATTGTTTAGAATGCAGCTTCTCCTATTCCATTTCCGTTAACAGATTGCAGCTCCTGGAAAAACATCTGGTCACAAAAGGGCTGGCATGATATAATTTAATTTTTGCTGCTTCTGAGGCACTCCTTAGTGCTAAAATAATTGCTTTGCAGCCAATTAATTTTCTCTTAAAGACACCACTCACAGTTTTTTTTAACAGCCTGGTTAAATGAATATATTTAATGAATATATTTATTGAAAAGGTGGAGGGGACGTATGTTAGAATTGCCCGTGTGTGTGCACATTAATGTTCTTACAGAACAGGAGCACCTTGGAACTGGCTGAATGTTTTTTGCACTTTCCCATTGATCAGCAGGAAGGAGCACTGTCTGGTTCATGGTGCTGTTAACTGTCAGCCATGGAAGCCATATAGCCATATTTTTTAGAAGCTTCTAGGCCAGGGATGGCAAACTTAAGGCACATGTGCCTAAAGTGGCACGCGGAGCCGTCGCTCAGCCCAGCTCCACTGCACATGCGCGCACGACACTTGGGTTTTTAGCCCCCAAAAAGCCAAAAAACAGCTGTTTTTCACTTTTTCCCCTCTGGGGGTCATGCATGCATGCGGGGGGCCATGGGAGGGCACACACACCCCCACCCCACCCCACATATGCACGTGCAACTCCCGGGTTTTTAGCCCCCCAAAAGCCATTTTGGGGCTTTTTTTGGGCTAAAAACCTGGGGGGCAAGCGCACATGTGTATGGGGGCATGCGTAGCCCCCTGTGCATGTGCACATGGGCCCCCCACAGCCCCCCATGCATGCGCACGCAACCCCCGGGTTTTTAGCCCAAAAAAGCCGAAAAACAGAGGTGCTTTAATTAAAGAAAAAATTACAACTAACTTTGTTTTAATTGGAAACCACTTCTGTACTGTATTTTGTGCTTGAGGCAGAAAAAAATGAAATTTTGATTTGGGTTTTGCCGATTAGATTGGTTTGTTATTATAAAAATGGCTACTATGAAAAAATTAAAAGTTATGGTTTTATGTTATTACCTTATTCTATGGTGCTAAAAAGAGTTGGAAGTCAATGATTTTCTTTTTCTTTCCCCTTTTATTCTACACCTCTTCCTCTTCTCTTTTTCCTCCCCTACTTTCCTATTATTTTCATTTTTCTTTGTATTGTATATTTCAATAAATTAATAAAATTTGTAAAAAATAATCATAAAGTGCAAAACAGCAAAGAAAACAAACCCTTTCTATACCTGTATCTGCATTAGTCCTGCTGAGAGGCATGCATGGATGTGATAGTAAATGGAACAATTTCTTCATCTTGATTTTGTTTTATTTTATTAATAAAAATTATATACATTTATACATGCCAATCTCACTGATTACGGTAAGTAATTCTGGGAGATTTAAAAATAAAAGAAGCACAATTACTTTTGGCTTAAACACAAGACACTCAGATCATCAGCTTTTTTTTTTTAATGTAGCACATACTTAAATTGGTATACTTAAATGGGTAACAAGAGTTTCATATAAGTTACTTACTCTAAAACATCCCTGTTAAATTGCTTTTGTCGATTTCCCAGGAACTCTCCAATCATTTGTCTGCTGGGACCTTTCCTCTGTAAAAGGAAATGGGCAACTCCAACAGGAGTATCTGGCACAAAACCTCTGTCAATCAGGTACTGGATTCCTTTTTCTGGTTTTCTAAAGGAAAAAAAAAACACAAATACAAGATTCTTGTTTTGCTTTTTTCCCAGGATTGTCCTAAAAGTCTTGTAATCTAAATATTTTTGTTTAAACCTGTACTTTGAAATGAACGGTTTTTTGTTTGAGCCAAGCTGAAGAAATGCAGATATTGGGTGGAGGTAAAAAATTAAACAAGACTCAGCATTCCTTATCCGCATACAGCTTTTACTGTAAATCAGAGCATCTCACTCAACTTATACATAAACAACTGCAACTACTTCAACTTACATAACCATATAGCCCTGCCAGCCTCATGGATCTTTGCAATGGTCAGAGGAAAGGTGACAATTATCCCTTACGTTGTGCAAGCCCACTCATGCAATGTGCAAAATATTTTGAATACTGAATGCTTTAAGCTTTCAAAATTGTTTTGAGCTTGAAATTTTCTGCATTTTTTCTACCTATCTGGAAAGTAGACAACTGAAGTCAAATGAATATTCTAGGCAAAATAATTCTTCCATTGGGATTTCTATTTGTCCGAAAGGAGCATAGTAGGCTTTAAAGGGTATCTGTGTTATCACTTATCTGGTATGATACATAAATGCATGCTTCACCTTGAAATTATTATAATAACTTCAGCAGTCAACATTATATCATAAAAGCAAGTTGTGATCTCATGTAAATTTGCAAAGTTCTGAGAAATTCACATCCCCTAAAATACACTACATTGTTTACATCTCATCTGTATATCAATATTTAATTAACATGAATAAGTAAATTAAAATATGTTGTGTATATAAGCAACAATTACAATAAAGAACAAGAAAAACTTTTGTATATTTTTGTTTTAAACGTTTTTCTATCTATATATCTTTATTGATTAAAAACTATGAAGTTAAAAAATAAACAAATAAAAAAAAAAGCTCAGGGAAGTAAAAGGGCGAAAGTGCAAGAAAGAAGAAAAGAAAAAGAACGACTCCTGACTTTTTTAGTACAGATATAAATTAAAAAATACATGCAACTCTTACTCAAACATTAATATTCATCTACATTGTTTCCATAATCCCACATAATTCTAATCAATGTTTCATTCCTTTCAATTTCTGGCAAAAATTTCAAAAATGGTTTTCAAATAGAAATACAACTTGTCAAAATCTTCTCTTTCATCAAGCTTTCAATTTCACCATCTCCTCCAATTCTACCAGCTTCACCATTCATCCATCCCTTGCAGGTATTTGTAAATCCTTCCATCTTTGAGCATATAAATGTCTTGCTATTGTTATAATATATTAAAACAAAGTTCCGTAAGATGTTTCCATTTATATGTCCATCAAGCCTAAAAGAAAGGCCCCTGATTTCAATTGTATATTAACTTTTAAAAATCTTCTACATCAAAATACATACTTGGTCCCAATATTTTCTAGCTTTGTGTCAAGTGCACAAAAGATGAAAATAATCATCTCAGTACCCTCAGGTCTGAGTACATTTCCAATAAATATTTGAAATTCCCTTACGTATTTTAGTTTACTTTATTGATTAGCCCATGGGCCGTATCGATGTGCAGAGTTCCAAACACAAATTATTACTAAAATCCGATAAAAACAATTTAAAATGAAATTGGAATAAAATACAATTTAAAATGAGATTGGAATAAAATAAAATAATTTAATATATGGATAAATAAAATATAATAAAATTATATTTCAGTGTCACTCCTACAATCTACCCAATCAGTTCCATCCTTACATATTTTTGACGTTTTATTCGGTGTGTACTCACAATATATCATTTTATAAAAATTATCTTTAAAATTATAATTCAATGTAAATTTCAATCCTTTCTTCATGTACTATACTCCATTGGAGCAACTCTGTATTATATCTGAAATATTTTTGCCCATTTTATGTACAATCTTTAACTTGTTTGTCTTCTATTTCAATTTTTAACAAAAGTTATATAACTTAGCAATAATACGATCATCATTTATACAGAGCTCTAGATCAAATTTCTCTTTTAACACCTTTGTGGATATAGAAATACCCTTTATGGTAGAGATAAACCGGAAAAATTATCCAAAGGAAGTTTCATATTCAGCTGATTGGAACTCAGATTTCTTCTATCAGTACTATCCTATTATGTTTTGCAATATTATTTTTGGAATAAGATGACTTTTATTAGTATACCAAAATCCATCAGCATGAGTAATGGAAAAATAGTGTCCCAAGGAGAAAATAGGAATAATTGAGTAACAGTGCACTTGCTAAGCCCAAGTATTTATTTTCTATTTAAATGTTCATATTAGCACCCTCAGGGATAATTTCCACTATCTAAATAATTGTAAATAAAAATTGGGTTATGCCTAACCTATATGCCAGTTGCTTTTGATTCAGTTCTAGAAATTCAGCATCACATCTATTCTATTTGTTTCGCACTTGCTAAAATTTAAGATCTAGTTCTGCATATGAAAACATCCCATTCAGAAAACAGGAAACAAAAGGTTTCGGCAGGGATTTGTCCACACCCTTGAAGAAAAGACTGCCTTTGGTTTTGATTAGTCTGCTTATGAGACTGCAGAAGAATATTATTCCATTATATGCCATGAATTATGCTTATTATTATCATACAGTATATGTGTACAATGTAAATTCAAAAAATGGAAACATGTTTCGGACATTGCATTATGCAGCAATACAAAAAAAATAACTTCTGGATCTAATTAGAAGTGAATGTATCTTAGGAACTGAAACAAAGGAATTGAAATAGCAGCTTAGTGCTCATTTTTCCTTGTTTAAAATTGGATATCTTAAATAAAACGGAAAGAATGTTCAATCATCATGTTCAATATGACTATAAATCAGGGGTGTCAAACTCAAGGCCCGCAGGCCTGATCTGGCCCATGGGGTGCTTCGATCTGGCCTGTGAGGCTGCCCTGGAAACAGCAAAGGACCGACCCACAGTGCCTCTGCCAACAAAAACGGAGCTCGGGAGGGCCACGTACGGCCCTCCCGAGCTCTGTTTTCACTGGCAGAGGTTTGCAGGAAGCTGTAGCAGCCAAAAACAGAGCTCGGGAGCCAGTTTTCTCTGGCAGAGTGCTCGGGCCACCACAGGCACCCCTGGCCCAAGTGACGTCGAGCTGGCCACACACTCCTGGCCACGCCCCCCCGAGGTCAAACACACCCTGATGTGGTCTTCAATGAAATCGAGTTTGACACCCCTGCTATAAATCATTTAATCATAAATGACTTGCTGCATGAATTTACTTTTATGAAGAAAGGTATTTAATAACTAGTAGCTGTGAATTGGGCAAAAGAGGATTTTAGCTGGTGAGCTGCAGCTTACAAAAGCTGATTTTTAAAAAAACATATTAGTTGGAAACATTGCCACCAGAGTCCTTCTGAGTTTTGGCTATTATAAACTAATATGGGTCTCCTTCCTACAATATCTGATTAGTGAGATGCTATTACTATGATCAGTATCATTGATAACCAAAATAACCAAATTAGTTATACCATTTTAAAATACATATTTTATAACTTTTTTTCAATGTGTAAATGTAAGACATTGATCCAAGGTTTCAAAATTTGAGGTAGTCTACAAATAACTAAATATATCAGTATTTTAAAATACTGTTTTTAGTTTTCTTTTTTTTTCTTTTCCAAATATTATTTAGTTTATCTTTTCTTTTCCAAATATCACAAATTTAACAAATGTTACAAAGTAGCATGTGGATCAAAGATTAAGGAACATGGAAGAAATACTGAATTTTCCAGAAAAACAGAAGGGAACAGACAGTCAAAGATGATTATATTTATTAGCACAATGTTAGTCTTTCAAAAACAGTGATTAAAATGCATTTCAACATATACTACTAACACATAAGAACAGAAAATCAATTAATTGCTACAAGAAAAGGGAGAACGTCCACAGCCACAGTAGTTTGCTAGGTACAAGTTTTAGTTAGTGTAAATGAGACACATGAAACTCATATAAGAAGATAAAAAGGATAGATACATCTGTAATGGAATGCAAATATTTTTTTTCACAGTACTATACACTTTGAAAATAAGGTATTGTAACAAAACAGTTTATGTGTGAAACCAACTGAGTAATTCTTGCCAGGCGTATGTAAAAAATACTGTATATTATGGTTCAATTTCAAATGAAATAAAAAAGCAACATAATTTGCATCAACATTTATGAGACAAAAAACACCTTTGATTTATGAAATGAAGATATGCAGATTGCGACAGATTATTATTCATATGATCTGTTATTCATTCTATTTTAAAGAGACACAAACAGAGCATAATCTACTAACCTTATCATAACTGAACAACACAGAATCCAAAGAATGTAATGCTGTTTCCCCCCCTAATACTAAAAACTTTAAGTGAAAAAATTAAGACATTTTATCTACTGGTGGGAGTACCAGAAAAAGGCCACAGCAAATCACATCCATTTTGTGCAGAGTCAATATATTACCAGGAATTAAGCATGACAAGAAGTCATTACTTTTATCTACTGCTGCAAATAATATTGTTTGATCATCTGCTATTAAGATGTTGTAGACTCTTGATGATCACATTGACAGTGTGATCACTCGTCCATTATGATCTGTCCCTAACTGGGTCCTTCAGGTCTTCCAAAGGCACATCTATTGTAATTGAGTTTCTTCACCACTGTTGGTCAGCCTCTTCTTCTCTTTCCTTCAAACTTTCCCAGCATTAGAACCTTCTTCAGGGAGCTAGACCCTTACATAATGTAGAATAATTTGAGCCTGGTCATTTCTGCCTCCTGTGAGAATTTTTGTTGCATCATTTATGATCCATTGGTTTGTTTTCTTGTCTTGTCTAAATATGGTATTCTCTGGATCCTTCTCCAACACCAAAGATCAAAAGTGTCAATATTCTTCCTATCTTGCTTCTTCAAAGTCCAACTTTCACTTCCATAAGAGTGTCACACTCACTGTCACAGGGAATATCATGGCTTACACAATTCTGTTATTTGTACAGATACATCAAGCATTTGAGTATCTTTTTCAAGGCTTTCATGGCTGCTCTACCAAATGCTAGTTTGTATTGTATTTCTTGATTGGCTGTTCTTGATTGGTTGTTCTTTTACTGTTGATGGTTGATCCCAAAAGGCAGAAATTTTCCACCACTGCAATATCTTCATTTTTCCCTTCTAAGTCTGGTTATTCTTGTCATTAGTTTGTTCATTTTTATATTTAATTTTAGATCAATTTTTCACTGTAATGCCTTGATTTTTATTACTAGGGTTTGCAGAACCTTTGCATTTTCAGTTATCAAGGCAATGTCATCACCTTAGTGAGTATATAGTTTTATCTCATTCCTTTGCCAAAATGGAGTCAGTCTTTTTCACCATGTTGTTTGTACTGTGGCTGTTTGACCTCTATACAAGTTTCTGATGAGAATAATGAGATGTTCCGTGATTCCCATTTTTCTGAGCACTGAGTTGCAAATAATAAGGGTAGCTTATAAAATTGTAGGGAACCTCAGCAAAAAGCTATTTGTTGAGTCCCCTCCAGTGTCCATGAGCTGTGCCGGTTAGCATCAGCATCAGTGAGCAGCTGGGAATCTAAACTTAATAGAGGGCTTCAGTTATTATAGTTCCATGGCACTGTGAGATATTTAAAATAATAGTTTCTCAGCTGGGGGTGTCAGATGTTCAATGATATAGAAATCACAGAGAAGAAAGAGAAAGGGCCCAAAGACTATTTGTACAACTTTTAAAACAGAATGACAGGTATGTAAGGTAGACTGCATTAACATTTCCTCCACTTGACAAAACAAGGCTGTTTTTTAAAATCCTGAAATGCAGAAATGTCCGAACTCTGGAATAAGTAAGGTTTATATAGAAAATGAGGGAAAACATATTTTTTCTACCTGCTGCCTCTCAACTGAAAATGTAGTCCATGCATTATTATTAAATCTTATGCATCTGAAGATTTTATTGAAGCAATATATAGTTAGGTCCAATAAAAGTTCAGTCTCCTCTCCCACTTTTCCTTTTGGATGGGAGGATAGTAAAAAAATTGATTTATGAACTGAAGCTTGACAATCCTAAAGTCACAATTCTAATAATCAACATTGTGCAGATAGTAATATTTCACTCACAATGGTATTTAGAATTCCCTAGAATTAAATTAGAATAACAAAAATAGTTTTTTAAATTGCTAAAATTTCACAAAAACAATCAATTCTCATGAAGACTTGAACAAAAATGCCAAAATCTTGTAGTAAGTTATGACACCCTTGTATAAAATTGTGTGAGTTTTCTTACCCAAGTGATTTCTAGGAAAGATTGCTTAAATGTCATGCAGTATTTTTTCCAGGTTTCAGATAATTTGGGAGGGAAATTTGAGTCATGTAAAAAGTTGCACAAGAATCTAGCTTGATTAGATTTTTCAAAGCATAAAATAATACATAAACTGGTAATGATAGTACCATACTGGTATATGTTATTACTATAATAGAGACAACCACAAGCAGGACGTGACTACAACTTCTTTATCCCAACAATGATACTTCAAGGCACACTAGTTCTAGTACTAGAATTAATACATAGCCATTATGACCGGTACTGTAAACAGCTATTTGAAGTCTCGCTGAATTGCTTCATCAAAATGCCATTGCTAAAAATTTTGGAATAGAAATTCACTATAATCAAATAGGATGATTGACAACCCAGGTACACGGAACTGGTAAAAATCTGTCTTAGAAATTTGTAATCATGAGTTACTGTAATATACAAAGTCAGATAAGTTGACACAACTGATTGCACAAAGTATTATACAGTAAATAGTTTTTTTGCACTTGGTTAGATGCATGTTTAAGGACTATGGTTATTAACTATTTACTCTGATTATACATATAGTGTTTTAGATTCAATATATTGATTATTTTTCTCTTGCTTTTATTTGCTGTTTATCTCATTGGGACAATATTGCTTTTTGTTCCTTATTTTTAAAGTGATTTTCTAAATAACTGAAAAGCAGCTGTCTCTGGTTTTCCTACAAAAGCCCAGCTATGCTGAATTCCAAAGAACAAGAAATGCAATAACACATTAGATGTGTTAATCTAACAATTGCATAACTGTGCAAGCGATCACGCTCCTTTTTTCTGGTTAGCATTTCACAATCCTGGTTACTAGTGAAGGCATTGAGATGGCAACATTTTGCTGAATCGTAACCCAGATATCTCTTCGAGCAAATAATTTGCCTATAATATGAGAAAGGCATGATGGGCCCGATAGGCTAGGAATGATATAATAATTTCAGTTTTCAGGGATTTCTCAATGAAATTGACTTTTTCAATATTTGCGAACATTTATTACAGTATATACTTTCTTTATATGGTTGTAAAAGAAACTCTGACCTTGGCACCCTTATCTTAAAAAAGAGCCCCTCCTTCCATTAATCTATAGCAGTGGTGTCGAACCTTTTTAGATTCGAGTGCCAAAATCACATGTATGCAAGCGCGCACACACTCCCGTGTGCCCCCCCACCCACAATGCAATGTGGGCCTCCCTCTGCGCATGTGCACGCACCTGTTTTTAGCTCAAAAATGCGCAAAAACCTGTTGTTTTTTGCATGTTTTTTGAGCTAAAAACGGGGGGGGGTTTGTGCGCATGCGCGCAGGAGTCTCACTTTTTTTGGAACTAAAACAGGGCATACATGCATGCGCGGGGGGGCTGGGTTTGCCGGCCGATGTGGCTCTGCGTGCCATTGTGGGCACGCGTGCCATAGGTTCGACAGCACGGATCTATAGTTTGAATCCATCCATGACCTAAAAGAACCTTATTCCTTTTTATGATTTTTGATTATTTAAATGTAAAAGGAAGTATTGCTACTAACACTGCCATTGTGGAATAATATGAATGCAGATATAAATAAGACGATCTTATTTATTTATTTGGCTTATATGTTGACCCTGAGTATCTTTCCAGTAATAATACAGAATATATAAAAATAAAAAATATAAACAGCAGGGCCCTAATGTGTTTTTAAATATCACAAACGCTTTTCTGAACAGCCATATTTTCAGGCTCTTTGACAATGGGATGGTTTGGACTTCCAGTTGAGACATATGGCAAACTACACATTTTAATAATGGGACAGTGTTATGATGGAGAAGACAGCTTGATGCAGAATCCAAGCCATCAATATCTATCTCCCTGGAGTAAGAGGAGATCTTCAGGGAACCCATAAGACCCTGTACAGTTGCTCCTCAAGGGTAAACTGCAGGAATTGCTGTTTTACATTATCTTATGGGTTGAATGACTGAGAGTTGAAAATATGAGAATGGAACCATCTTTGCTCAGTCATCAATGCAGGCTTTTTTAGGGACATTAAACTCAACCAAGCCCTAATACTTTGGATTTGTGCTTTTTTCAAATCGTTTAGAAAGATTAAGTTCTTTCAGAACAGCGAGGTATACTGCATTTGCTAGGTTGTTACCTTCTCCTTAGAGAAAGGATTTTTAAATACGGTTTTAAAAGTTTTTGAAAAAATACCAGTATTACTTTCTATATTAAACAGCAAAAGGGTGCTTAGAATATGGATTTCAGAAATCTGGATTAAGGGTTCGGATGGACTTTAAATTACAATTTTAAATCTTTGGAAGATTATTTTCTGTGAGAATGTCGTATTGTTTGCCCTTTCATTAGTTAAAACAAGATAATGGGTCTTTAACAGTTGGATACTAGTGGTAACTAGAGGATTAAAAAAATGAAAGGAAATATTCTAGCAATGAGTTGCTTGATGGAAAATTATGAAATATTTATGACAGAAGGTCTTTGAAATTGTCAGAAAGTGATGGATAGATGGACAGTTTAGGTTAGGATGTAATGAAGGAAGAACAAGATATTCTGGATAAGTTTAAAATTAATCTGAATGTGTATATAAATGTGACAAGTAATGAGGTCGCAGAAGATGTACTGGACTTTCAAATGAAGCAGGTTGATGCTTCAATGCTTAGAGAGATATATAACTATCAAACCAGAAAAAGTTATCAGTAATTTTCTTTACTGGAAATCTGCTATAGTTTTCAAGACTTTCTGAGATGTTCACACACACACATAAAAAGAACAAATGCATCTTACTGAATCTACAAAATAGACTTGCTAAATTCTATTGGGGGAGGATTTAAGAAAAGATACCAGGAAATAGGGATGGGATAATCTGGATGTCTGTATCATAGATTTTAATGAAATCGTTAACTTGGCTATTGAGATAGTGTTAATTTCCTTTTCTCAAGTAAACATCTTAAGAAATTAATGTACGTTATTCAAGAAAAATTATGTGAAAAATAATAAACAGTTTATATTAACTGTAAGGATGTATAAGAAAATAAAAACCCACCCACCCCAAAGCACAAGTGAATTTATAGTGAATTCTAATTAATTTAGTCTTAAAAATATCTGTTGTCCAGACTCCTAAAAGATCAGTACAGTATTTCAGAAATAATGAGGAAAGGGTACTTCAGATCTGGAGAAGCATAGTTGTAGAATGTGTTGGTGATCATTTAAAGTATCTGTATTTTGTTCAAGGTTCACATGGCTGTCTGCTCTAAGAACAGCTGCACCGTTTTGGAAAAAATACGGCTACTTTAAAAAGTTAAGACGCAGGTATTATATTTGTGCTCTACATGCTCTAAAGAACATTTTTTTTGTATTTTTTTTGTATTTGAGGCACTGCACAGCTTTACTATAGAAAGAGGCAATACTGGAACACACAGGAATAAAAATATTCAGCTCAAGATGAACAGATTATAACATGTCAAATTTGTAACCATGTTAATCAAGGTTAAAGTTATGTTTAAAGCTTCAGCTTATCAATTAATAAGCAAAAATAGTATTATGGAAGGTTTAAACGTATGTACATTCATATATACAGCTGTACAAAATAATACATTGTTTCATACAGTATTGTAATTGTTTGCTTTCCTCATACTCTAATCACTTCAGAATGATATTCATTCCTGTACACCAACTAAAAATTAGTATAGAATGCAGTCCTGAGATTTGGAGCTCATTGGATTATTTGTTATAGCAAACTATATAAATGGTTCCTTTCTATACTATTTCTTTGAGGGAATATTCACATAACATGTAGAGCAGGGGTGTCAAACTTGCGTCGTCACATGACATATCAGGACTTTTTTCTCCCTTCGCTAAACTGGGCATGGGCGTGGCCAGCA
>JANHJO010002806.1:143258-154729 GCA_032468235.1 Pseudoxyrhopus heterurus
TATAAGCTGAGGGTGGTTTTTTCAGCCCTTTTTGAGGGCTGAAAAACTAGGCTTATACTCGAGTATATACAGTAAGTAGGGGTTCATATTTCAAGTGCTTATTAGATTTTTCATGGGAATCTAGATTTGCCTTCCTGAGTAAGTTCATGGTTTCTTCAACAAAAGTTAATAAGGCTGAGTTCACTCCACATACTAACCCAAAATGGAATAAAATGTAACTTATAATGTGTGACACTGTTCTATTTTCTCTCCAATTACTCTATAGCTTTGAATTCCCTCAACTATAAATATTTATAAAAGACTGAACAGTATTTTTAAAAAGTGCAAGCAGCGTTTTAATGTTCCACTGATATTTTAACATGGTTTATATTTGATAATAGCACATTGTTCTCTAAAAATATACTTAAAAGCTATGTTAAAAATGTAAGTATACAAAAATAATATGCAATCTATTTTGAATGCATTTAAACCTAAATACATATAGTAAAGAAATGAATATAAATATAGAAGAAAAATGGATTTGGGTGTCTATGAAAAATTGAATTAGCAAAGATACTTGCATAGGGATGTAGACTGCCTGTCATAATACAACAGGTACAGGCAGTCCTCAACTTATAACCATAATGGAGACCAGAATTTCAACTGCTAAGCAAGGTGGTTGCTAAGTGAACTGCATTCAATTTTATGACTGTTTTGCCATGGTGAATCACTGCAGCTGTTAATGGAATCACACAGTCATTAAGTAAATCTGGCTTCCCCCCATTCACTTTGTTTGTTGGAAGCTAGCAGGGGAGGCCACAAATGGTGATAACAGGACTCCAGGACATGGCAACCATCCTAAATACATGCTGGTCACCCCAAGAACCCAAATTTTGATCAGGTGGCTGTAGGGATGCTACAATGATCTCGAAGTGTGTGTACTTTTTTCAATGCGTTATAACTTTGAATGGTCAATAAACAAATGGTTATAAGTTGAGGACTACTTGTAGTGCCAAAGAATATAAGGTATTGTTTTAGTAGTTGCATCTAAGCATTCAGTGGCAACCTAGAAAAGGAATGTTAAGGCAGTTATGAATGACGATCTTAATTCAAATCACATTAGGACGCTGGTCATAAACTGAAAGGGCATGGGAATGGTTCTCACAAATATTTCATGCATTACCTTTTGTGTTTTTAAAAAGGCAGAGCTTTGATCAAGAGAGAAGTGAAATCACATTAGCTCTGAAAATTCTAACTGACTCGGGAACAGTGTTGTTAGCCTTGCACCTTACACATCGAATCATCTTAGTGCACAAGGTGAAATTTCATGACTTATTTATTCCATGTGGAGGATGAGTGCAAGGTTATGAAATGTGTTTTACTTGAGAGATGCATCAACTTTTGGAAGACACATGAAAGGTCATGTATAACTACTGAGTACATTCAGATGGTAAAAATGCAGCATGCTTTGTAAAATGTCAGTATTCACAGTCTATTCCATGACAATGAGACCATTTGAAGCATGGCTGTGGTTTAATCTCAGTGGCCAGAAATGAAATCCAAGACTCCGAGCAGTCTGCAAACTATGGAAGAAAAAGCAAAATCTTCTAAATCCTTTATGTGCCAACATGTCTTGCTTACTAAAATGGTTTATACTATTCTTAATGTGATACTATTAATTAAAAACATTTTCAATCATTTAAACTTTACCCATGCAAGGTAAAAAAAATATTTTGAAAGAAAAATTGAACAAGGATCAAGAATACTCCACAGTAAATTACAATATTTTTGCCAATTGTGCTTGCCAACTAAAATAAAGTGAATTCTCAGAGTTGAACTCAATTCCTGGTGACTTCAGCAATACTCCCTTGTAGCGTTATTAACAAGAATATTTAAATGCTTTGCTGTTGTCTTCTTCCAAGGTTCCCTCCCCCTACTTTCCAGTCTAACCCACAGCTCAGATAGTCTCCCATTCAAATGTGAGAACCTTTCTTTTATTATTCAACATCATTATTTATTGCTCACAAAGTGTTCTTTAGCCAATTGAATCAGTGAGGATCTTCCTCATGTACTGTGCCCAAGCATTTTTCATGTAGCTGGAGAAAGAAGTTTAAATATGCATTTATGAACCATGATTTGAGGAATGAGCAAACTGGAAGCTCAATAAGCTCAATGAAAATATTTTGAGAGACTATGCTAATAGTTTCTGAATTTTACCACAAAGCTTCTCTAACTGTATTGCCACCATGGTTTATTTGCTATATATTTCCTGAAACAAATGAATAAAATGTTAATTTTATTCTTGCATGTCGAAAGAATACTGACTTTTATACCAAAGGCAGTGTATACATACATTCAATGGACATTTGTGCTAATGCATTTGCCTAAGATATCTGACTATACTTCCCAGTCATCTTAAGTCTTTACAGTGTTGTTATGTGCTCTGTGCTCAGCCCTTCCATGCTAGTACAATGAATTTTAGGATTAAGTATCGTAAGTAAACTTCTAAAATAACAGCAATTTAACTCCTATTTGATTTCATATACCATAAATTGTTATTATTGTTTAGTGTATGGCATATAAGGCCAGGGAGGCTACAATGTTATACACATAGTAGAAGTCCTGGCAGCTAACCATCACTAGTTCATTTGTTGCATTGGTGTACCACAAGAGGGCAAACTAACTTCACACCAGCTGGCCTGTAGTCTTCTCAAAGGAAGTTGGCTCATCCCAGTCTTCCCTCCATAAATTATTTTAACCAACACATCATCATAAGATGTCATAAATATTGGGCTTGTTTCTTCTCTGAATTAACCTGCATGCATTGCACAACAATGACAACTAAGTGAACATAAACTGAATAGTAAAACTCTGCCTATTTGGATTAAAGGTGTTCAGGACAAATACTATCTATTATTTATATGGAACATATAAACTTTATAGAATATTCCAGAAGATTCAGAGCAGTTTTCCTTTCTCTTCAAAATATCCTATTGTTTCTAAATTTTACTTTTTAAAATAGATTCAAGACCTCTTTCCTATTGCTATATCCTATTTTCTTATATCATAAAAATAATAAAATATCCATGATCAGCAATGAAACACATTTGAAGAAACAGAACATATAGATGTTACTGTATTTAGAAGATTATAAACTGAATTTGGGGGGAAAGTATCAGAACACTATCAGTCAGAAGGCAGTTTAACTTTTTGTCTTTCCTGGAACTTATTTAGATACATAAAGCTATTATTGTTAGTATTAGGTCTTATCTGATTTTAACCTTACTACTGGAAATTGAACTCTTTACACAGTGTACTTAGCTTTAAAAGCTACAATGACTGGTTGTCAACGATCTGATAAAATGGCAATGGTGCCATTTTGGAGACCAAATCCTACAGCAAACATATAAAAAATAAGATTAGAAAGGAAGATAGTTTGTTGAAGGAAAAATTCATAAATTGGATCTCATGAAGGACTTTCTGAAAAGTAATCAGTGAAAAACTTAATATTTAACGGTATGTATTTTCAAAAGTTTTATTTTCTTTATTTCTATATGATACTTCAGGACATAATTTAAACCAATATTCTCTTTGCAATATATTACAAGGCTTCATAATATATTCCAAAGTTTTCATTGCTGAAATTCTATTTTAAAAACTGGAAATGATGTGTGCTTATTGTGGTTATTTTGCTACATACATTCACCATGATTTATTGAGGACACAGTAACATAAATAATAAATGACATAATATTCTGATTAACAACTGAGGAAATTGGTTCAGATACAGATAATTTCTTATTATCTTTTTCAGCATTACCTAGAATATAGCTTATTGGGTATTATTACAAATCTTAGCATAAACAAGTAACACTACAATCACTATTTAAGTTTTCATGAGTAGGTTAAAGAAATTTCTGCAAGAATTATGTTGGATGGCTAGTCTCATAGAAAAAACTCCAAGGGTTATTCATCTTAACTATTTTGAATAAATTTGAGGAAATATTTGAGTGTGTGGTAAGTCCTAAATAAACAGTGAAAATATTCAAACAAAATATTGCTTTAAAGCAGCAATTTTATCCATTAACTATTCTGTTTGTGGGTATTTAGTTCAGAGTTCATAGGATGACTACACATGCTTGCTATTTTTCACCAAAAACACTTGTCAGCAAAAAGAAAGCCTGTTTTTCTTAGAAATCCAAAAGTCTAACTGTGCCAAAACCAAAGAAAGGAAATCTTCAAAGCCACAACATAATAGAGTTGCATATCAGCTAGTTTTTTTAAAAAAATAAAATAAAATTGTTTAAAGCTAGATCTCAACAAAATGCAGTATTTCAAGGAGATGAAATGGTAAGAAAGTCAAAGGTTGCCAGATAGGTTTATGCTAATTTATAATCAGAGATCTACTGTATATAGTTGTGCAAACTAGTTGCATAGGAATTGCTTTCTAAGATCAAAAGCAATGATTCCATGGCAGAATACCCATATGTAGATTGCAAATTACTTTTAGGCTACATGCATAGATTTCACATGAACATCTCTGAGAATGACATGGACTTACAATACCTAAATAAATAGAAAAACAAATAAATATAAGCTTCAGGCAACAACTACTCAACAGACAAGGATAAAAGTAAATTGTTAATTGACTATAAGGGACATAGGATAGTAGGCCTAGCGGTGTTAGCCTAAAAATCCCAAATATCCTCTTACTATAATTCTTTTCACTTTTTAGCTGCCACAACTTTTAAGTTTAAATATTAATAATATTTTTTCTGTTAGCATTACACTAAGATGTAATGCTCACTAAGGTGAATTAGCAAGCTTAATTAAAATGCTGTTTTCAGCCCATGAAATCCTACTGTTGTTTAATGGACCTTTTCAAATTAAACACTGAAACAATTTAAAAGAAAAATAAATTTCAGAGATGCTCACTTGTTTTTAAACATCATAGAAGGGTTCAGTAGTTCTAATGACTCTGAGCATGATGCTAATGACAAGGTGCACTGATAAAGTGATCCTCACTGGTAATTAGGTTGAGATAAAACAGGAAGATCCTGATCTTCATTTTTTTTAAACTGTATCTCCAATATTATGTTTATACCCATTTCCTTGAAAATATTCACACAGAATTCGATGGTGTTTATTTCCAAGGAGATACATACAGTATTGAGTTTTTAATTTTGATGTTTACCATGTTTCAACAATAAAGTTGATGTTTACTATGTTTCAACAATAAATACGTTACCTTACATAACCTAGATTTTTCCTCAGATTTCTTTTTTCCTTTCTTTACCACATCAGAAAATGAACTCTAGCAAGAAAGTGGAGGTTATTATTGTACTAGTACATGGGAAACAGAATATTCATGGGTTAACACTATTTAATAATATTTAGCATTTAAAAGCAAAAACATTCAAATTATTTCTAAATGTAAAATTTTGTCTTCCAGAGCTTATTTATGTTTTACAAGATACAAATCTACCTCTAGTCTCAACAATGGAAAACAATTTATTCTCAAGTTCTGTGTACAAGTTCTGTGTACAACACCTTGCAATATTAGATTAATTCATACAAAATGTGAAGTCAATCTGAAAGTAGCTTTGTCTCACTTCCAAACCCAGAAAAAGTTGGCTAAGTGTTGCCACCTGGTATGACCATTTTCTCTGGCAACACTTCAAATTGCTTTTCTTATCAGAAGGATGCTGTTTCATTTGCTTTTCTCATCAGTATGATGCTGTTGCCTCATCACAAGCAACCATTTTTCTCCTGTCTCCTGCACAAAGCGTCAGTTTGCAATGTATCTAAGCAGCGGCCTAGTACTTTGGTCTCCGGTCAAAGAGGATGGGAATAAAGATTATTCTTGTCAACTACACACTTGCTTACTTTGCATAAAAGTAATGAAAGGGCACCTGGGAAGAATTGCAAGGATCTGCAAATATAGTCAAGATAAGTCTGGTCTACTTTCCTCTATCCTTGTTACTATAAAAAACAACCATGGCTCAAGTTTCTGTGAAGAACACCTGATATCTTTCTGGATTCACTGCTGGAACTGGCTTTTAAACAGAAACAGAAATAATAATGTTTTTGTAGTTGTTTGGCCTCATTTTTTTTCAGCAAAAAGTCGAAGAAATGTATTGAACATGTATTGAAAATGTCTGTATATGATGGAACAGTTTCCTAATTTTATGTATGGGAAGGAGAGAATGGGGGTGAGGGAATGTTTGTGCCCAGTCTTTCTGTCTCTTTTATATATATGCGTACAGTAAATTTCTCTAAACAAAGGGACCACAATGGTTACTTTGGATGCTAGAAGGCAATCAGCTGCATGCACACTTGGGATAGCACTTGCTTCAGTAGAAGAACCTTTTCCCTCTTCCAAGCAAGCATTATTTCCACTTGGTTGCTTATGTGCTCCCCTGCTCTGCTGAGCCATCTAGATATGAGAGGCAACTTTGGATATCATCCTCAATCATAAAATATTCAATTTAGATTTTTTGGGGGGCAAATAATAAAGTTCCCACTTTGTGGCAGCCTCTTCATATTTTAACATTAGAGTCATTTAGTGCCCTTCAGAGAAGCTGAATTAAATCGATTAAATTTCATGGAAAGCTTTGTGTGCAAAGGTAATGTTAAACAATGTAATTATCCAAGAAATAATCAAATCAAGCTGATAAAATCTGCTACTTGATTCATTCTGGAAGTATTTTCTTTATTGTTATTTGAAAGAACTCCTCACAAGAGATAGCACATACAGCCGGGAACAATTTTGACCAAATTGTACTTCCTTTTCAAATAATATTCATACTTATAGGCTGAAGGAAGTTTAAAGAACAAAATCATTTTAAGAACAAAGCAAAACCTCTAGAAATAAACTTTAAAGCTACATTGTATAATAAAAATTTTCACCGACATTCTGCTGTACAATGCTTGCGATATAGACTTGCAGATCCAAAGCACTATTGGCTACACATATAGTAATTTACTGAGACACACTTCAAAATACATTTCATTCATTCATTCAATCAATTTATACTGAGAAATAAAATAAAAACAATTACAATAATACAAAAATGAAAATATACGTATAGCAGGTGAGAATAAATCATACATCATAATCACTAAAATAACCAAGAAACAGGTTCTTGCATACACTTAGTGTCTCTGACCCAGACTGAGGCATGCAGCCAGAACTTATGAAAAGCCAGTACGGCAGCAGCCATTCTGATCTCCAAAGGAAGCATGTTCCATAGGGTAGACTGTACAGCGGAAAGGACCCACCAACTGGAATTTCTTTGCTAACTGGACCCAAAGCATGCCCATTAAAAAAATTTAATGTCATACTCATGAATGTTTTTAAAAATTGAACTTTTTTCTAAAACTGTATACAATTACATAAAGTTAATTGTTCAATCTGTTGGCCAAGGCTTCTTAAACTAGTTAAATGAACAATTTGATGACTATCATTCCACCTTGGAACATGTCACAGGGTCAGCAAAGAAAAGCTTTTTCACAGTACATTTTAGAAACAGCAGCTTACTCTAGTCTTTATCTTTCACATTTATTTTTTAATTAAATTTATGTGCCGCACATCTCATTATCCAAAGCGAGTTTGGACAGCAGAGGCATCAAAGATATCTAGAATTTTCAAATATCAGTGCCAGGGGTCCCTAAACTTTTTGTCACCACAGCTCCCCTAAAATCCAAACACTGAAACAAGCACAAATGAACAGGGAAAACAATAAAAGGAAACCTTGGGAAAGGTGGATTTATTGTAGCAATATAACTAAAAAGTTCTTCACACTTTCCTTGGACTCAGAGTTTCCCTTAACAGTTTGGGAAACCCTGGCATAGGGATTAAGGATTCTGAACTAGGACTGGGGAGACATATATTCATACTCCTAATATTGATGCTTGCTATTCCTAGCATTTAAACCTAAACCATACCTTACTTTATGACACAGAATTCAGTGCAAAATACTGAGAATCAAAACCAGAAAATCATGGTTATACCACCATTCTGTGTCTCTGTATTCTGCATCTGGACCAAACTAGTGTATGCCATAATAACTCAGGAAAGATAGTTTTTAATTAAAGGTAGTTTAATTAGATTCCACCACAAGTGATTAGTAGATCACTTGTGGGTTGACCATTAAGGAGCTGCAGTGTTTCATTGTGAGAAACATTTCATTCCACATTGTAGGCATAAAGACAGATGTCTGCACAAAAAAATTTCTCCTGAAACAATCTAAAATTAAATATGCTGATTGCTCTTTTGTTAGAAGCTATTGCTGCTATTCCTCTGAAACTGATACCTTGCTATTTCACAATCAAGATCTTCTTTACCCCCCCCCCCCATGGTATGATAACATAGTAACAGTAACATACTACAATAATTTCTGTATTAAACAAAATTATTTTGTAGACTTCAATAACATTGAAAGGATATGTTGTAAATATGAGTGCTGCCATTATTTTCAGTAAAATGCCAAAAGGTAGTTCAGGTTTGTAAACAAACTCTTTTCAACACTATATATCAGGGGTGTCAAACTCAGGTCATCATGGCAGTGTCACCTGACATATCAAGACTTTCCCCCCCTTCACTAAACTGGCATGGGCGTGGCCAGTGCGTGATGCATCTGGCCCATAGGCAGGGAGTTTGACAGCTCTGCTATACATGAAACACATATTTCCTTGTGTGAATCTGATTAAAAAATTAAAGTACTTAACTTTTTAGAAAGAGATGTCAAATCTTGAGCAATAACAGATGTTCTGGAACAACATAAATATTAGGGCCTTCCAGAAACTTTCCTAATTGAATCATTGCACAGTTTATGGCTGTTTTGTCTTGCAATATTCCTTTGCATGTGTTTTGACCTTATGACTCAACTGTACAATTGTCACAAGTTATCTGTTATGGTTATACTTTTGGACACAATTTAATACAACTTCCATATATTTCTCTAAGACTGTGATTACCCATCTTTACTCAGGTCAGATAGTCAAGTGGTTTTTTGAAATATTTAGATACGGTACATGAATGTGAAACTTAATGTAGCAAAGATCAAGATAGCTGAGTTTTTTTAGGGAATATACAGTGTATATAATGTATACATTACAAGTTATACATAAATGCTGTTAGGATAAACTAGATTTAGCAGTATTTTCTTTTGTTTTTTCTTATGTTATACATTTAATCTCTTTGGCTTGTTTTTCTTGTAACTTTTTTTCACTTTGCATAATGTTGCTTCTGTTGAAAGAATAAGCCTGGCAGGTATGCATGTAAAATGTAAGTTACTTCCTAACAAACTGATGGCAAATAAACTCAAACTTATACTCATGTTTATTAAACCATGGGGACGAAAGACAAAGCTCGACAGGTGACTGCTCCTAGAATCAATAAGGGAATAATTAGCTCATACAAGTTAGTTACAAGTTTATTTTATACAAACAGGACAGCATAAGAAAATAATCCTTCATTTATAAACATAAAGAAATAGCTTAAGTAACTCTTCAAAGCCAATTCTAAATATTCTGCTCCTAATTTAGAGACGATCTATGTAAGTGATTGTTAAAGCTGACACCATATTTATGGCATATAATCAATCAGGATTGAAAAAGATGAAGAGAAGATAAACAGCATTTTACATTTCATTTATTAAACACAAATGGAAAAGTGGGGCAGAGTTTGGGTGGCTATGTAGCCTAAGGCTGGTTGCTGGGGAAATCAGGGAGCAAGGAAGAGAATGTTTTAAGAAAAAAGTGCAAGAAACAGAACAAAAACAGTTTTAAAATTATCTTTCCTGGAAAGAAAAAAGCACTTCATTATTAGGGAACTTAGAATTCCAAATAGTTTCATTAAAAAGAAAATGTAAAATAAAGAAGTTATAAAAATGAAAGGTCTTGATACACTTTTAAGGATTCTATCACATATGCTTTTCTGGATTACATTTCATCTCATGAAATACCATTGAGTATAGTCCTGAAAGAAGAGTAAAGTATATACACACAGCTGTTGGTGGGGGAGATACAAGCAGGAGAAGGGAATGGCAGGAATTACTGCACTTCAAGTTTTGATTTATTCTTTTAAGACAGATTCCTTAACTGGTCAGAAAGTTAGACTTGAACACCAACTTAGTCCTGTCCAATGTATGTTTCAGTTATAATATACTGTTGTCCATAAAAGCTTATTTAATTTTTAAAAAGTGCTGCAAAAATTCTTTTAGAGTGACATAAATATAAGACAATATATCAGTTAGTAAAGCCAGCTTGCTTAAGATGAGTGTTGAAAAAATATACAGTTCAGAAAACCCTTGGTTGCATTTGGTTTCATACACTAGTCAATAAATTTATATGAAGAGCAGACTAAACCAGACATATATTATCTTCAATTTCTGTATATGAATCTGACCCTTTTTCCTGTGAATTCAAACATTTCCATATATTGATCTATCACTAATTCAATTCTAAAACCCTAAATAAATAATAATAATCAGGATAGCAACATATTATTTGTCATATTTGCTCCTGAATTCATAGTCACATACATGATCTTTACAGATAAATTAGTAAGACAGTGAACTGGAGAAGTAAAGAGGAAATAATCCTAAGGAGGGAAGCAATGACAAACTTAGATACAATCACCAAGGTATTTCTTTGATAACAAGAATCAGAATAGTTAAAACAGTGATCGGTCCAGTGGTAACATGTGATTTCAAAAGTTGGACACTCAGAAATAGGGAAAGCAGATCAATGCCTTCAAATTATGCATTGGATACTGCTACTAATAGTACCACGGACTGCAAAAATATCCAATCAATGACATGTCCAAATAGATTGACTGTTCTCCTGTGGCAATGATCAATAGGCAGACACTCACATATTTAGGACATGTACTAAGAGTGAATAGTCATTTTTTTAAAAAAAATAATACTTAATAAGGCTGCGAATTAAAACATAACTAATAAGATTAAAGTGCTTGTTCTTTGAAGACCTATAAGTTATTATCAAAGAGAGGTCGAAATAGTAAACATTTGCTCATATTGTCACCAAGAATAAAGCCCCACTCTATAATACCTAATTAACTGTAAACTTATTTTTAGTTACAGCTATTCAAAAAGATGGTAAACCTAACATATAAAAATAGTACAGTATATTTGTTTTTGTTTTATCTAGCAACAAATACTCTAAGGGGGTGATCTAGATGGGGAATGACATTCCCTGGTGATCCAATATCAATTAAATTCAGTTGTAATTTTGCCTTCATCTATCTAATAAACCATAAATTTTACAACATCATTCTAATTTGACTCACTCTAACACTAAGAATTTGGCCTGATCTAAATGGAACCAATGTTTACGATGTGTCCTTTTTAAAATAATAAATGTTATTAAAGTTTGCAATTACAATGCTAAAATAGTAATAGCAATAGCACTGTATTTATATACCGCCTATCAGGGCTTGCAACCCTCTCTAAGCGGTTTACAATGTC
>JANHJO010002807.1:17890-32538 GCA_032468235.1 Pseudoxyrhopus heterurus
CTTCTTATGTATGCTGAGAGCATATGCACCAAAGACAAGTTCCTGAATGTATTTTATCTTATTTTATGTTCTCGATGAATGTATTTTACTTTATCTTATTTTTCTTCTTATGTATGCTGAGAGCATATGCACCAAAGACAAGTTCCTGAATGTATTTTATCTTACTTTATGTTCTTGATGAATGTATTTTACTTTATCTTATTTTTCTTCTTATGTATGCTGAGAGCATATGCACCAAAGACAAGTTCCTTGTGTGTCCAATCACACTTGGCCAATAAATTCTGATTGATTGATGTGCTTTGACATCAGCTGAGATGTAAACCCATCTCTTGGAGATATGTAGCTTTCCTCTGGCTGAGGACTCTTCTTTGGCCTCTTTCCTCTCCTTTGGCCTGAAGTGTGGTCCTGGATGGAAGGGGAAACTCACTTGTTGCTGGACCCGCTGTTGCTACTTTAACTTTTTTGGCCGGGCAAATAGGCACCCAAAGAATACTATAAGAATAGATGCGCTTTCTTGGCTTCTGGTAACTGATGAGTTGGGTGCGGTGTTGGCTTGTAAATGAAGGCCGGTCTTCCTCCGAAGTCAGTAAGGCTTGGCCTAAAGAGCCTTGAGGACGAGAGGAAGGTATATTAAACAGAGAAACAGGATGCTTCTCTAGTGCAAAATCGAGCCTAGAAAATACTCTCCCGTGCAGAAACAAGAAATTCAGGAATTTAAACTTAAATGTAAGTTTCAGGAAATTTATTTACTTTGGGTTTTCTGTCTATGCACTTCTGATCCCATTCATTTCTTCAGAGAAACAGTTTCAACCTGCGGCTATTTTCTTTATGAATTTTGACCAAGGGGGCAATCTAGTGCCCTGGAAGCAGGCTCAGTACAATTTAGGATAGCTTACTTTTTGATTAAGCATGCAAAACATTGCACTGTATGGTTTTAGTACTGGAGATACCTATCGAGGAGCAAGCCCCGTTGAGCACAGGGAGAAATATTTGTAAGTAATCACTTTTTGTGTCTGCAGATTACAGTAGCTAGTCTCCACTAAAATGTTTTTATTTTCCTTGCACAAAATCTTGAGTATATTTCTGAGTATGTACTCAGATAATGGATAATCACTTTAAATAAAACAAATTAATATTAAAACAACAAAGGTTTTTTTTTAAATGTAAAGGTTTAGTAACTTCTTATGGTGTAAAATACTAAGGCTTATGCATTGGGTTAATACAACATGTTTCAGTGAAATTGTAATCTACATGAAAATCCATGTTATTTTGCCAGTAGGTACACAGTGGTTGAGTTTAGATCAGTTGATCCTTATAATTTCTCTTGAGCTGCTAAAGAGTTTAGGGAAAACTATCAAAAGTGTAATTTAAAGTATTGATGCAATTTTTCTAAATCTTAGTCCTATAAATAAGAACATGGTCTCTCCAAATTTGGGTCCTAAACATCTTTATTTAATCTGTGTAAAGTTTGGATAACTTTTGAGGCTTATACCAAAGTATACATTAAAAATTGTATTAAGGTAAAAGTAATATGTTTGGGATCAAGGCATAAAAATAGCCTTTTTTTACAGTTTTTGTAAGGATAGGGAATAATATGACTATGGAACTTAAAGGCTAATTCACTGTTGATATTTCCATTTTCCCTCCAGCCCCATAATGGTTGAATTACTAGTAATTAATTCTGCTATTGCAGCAATTTCTATGTTAAAAAAAGCATATTTCCCTTTATTCTTGTCCATGCAGTTTGCTGCTATAATATTCCAGTAGTAATGTGCTTAGAAGAAAGCAAATCAATGCAAAGTAATGAACTCTTTGATCTATAGTTTAGTTGTGAAAAATGAGTAGAAATCACATATGATGAAAAGAGACCTGATTTTTGTATGATTTGCCTAAGTCCATTCTGTTTTTCTTATATATATTTGCATACAGTACACAGGGCTGATTGAGGGGAAGATAAGTTATATGGAGTTAATTACTGTATTTTCCCCCCTTTACTTGCTTATCCATTTGCAGGTAGTACAAAAGAGAATCTTCATTCAGACAGAAAGTTTGAAAGTACCATATATTTAAAAAAATCTCAGTACTTAACATAGTGATCAAACTATGATGGAACAAAGCATGTTTATGTCATTAGGATAATGACTGTTACTACTAAAATGTCTGCAATTGGAGTGCAATCATTTTAAATATTTAGGGGGTGAGTTAGTGCTAAATTTATTCCATTCTTGTAAGAGTTATTAGTGTTATTCAGGTTACTCATCTGCTTAGGTACATCAACTCTGCAGTATCTGACTTTATTTTAGGTTTGTGAAAAACTTTTTAAAGAATAAACAAAGACGAGGAGTTCTATTATAAGATGAAACAACATCCTAAAAATTTAGGATATACAAATTATAATTTGGCCTCCAATAATTGATACATTAACTTTTTTAGTCTATGTAGCTTGTCTTTAAAAATTGTTTTCTTGTAACACATCTAGGAATGTTTAGTTCAGTAGTTATATTTTTCTCCAATAAAAATATTTTATGCACAGTTTATAAATATTTCTTTGCATATATAAAATGCATGTAAGAGAAAATTAGTTTCAAATGACTGCAGCTTTATTTCTAACTAAATTTATATGATTGGATTGATAGTGCTCTTTATATAGAAAATTGTTGTTTAGAAAGTTTAAAATTTATTTATGATATGAAGCACTATCATGAAAATGGTTAAAAGAAAGATCTAGAGCTTTTTGAAACCAACAGATGTAAATGTATATTGGGTTTGTCCTTCAGAAAAATAGTCCTAATCTCTGAGCAATATAAAAACTCCTATCTCACTTCTACTTTAAATAGTACATGGCGATTCAAACTATTACATGATTCAAACTCTTTCCCACTAGTAGCATGTGAGAAAAGGTGTGCTTGATCCCTGCAATTAAGGGCTTTCTTCCTAGAGTATTTTATTATTAAAGTAATTTCTGTTTACTGAACTGGAATTGCACCAAACAATTTTGAGATTTTAATTTGATTTGATTTACTAAGGACAGCATTATATGAATGGAAAAAGATTATGGGTACACATATTTTCAACTTTAAAAAAATTACATATCAATAAATAATAGCAGTGTCATTAATTTTTCTAATTACCAAAATCATTTTTGCTTGAGATGAATTTTTCTGTAAATTGCTGCAGTTAAATTTATAGTCAACTGTATAAATAATCACTTCACCTTCCAGTGTGAAAGATAACATTTGATAATTAAAATAGTAATCCAGCACATTTTAAAAACAATACTGAAGGCCTATTTTTCTGTCATTAAAATTTCTGGCCTGCACTCGTTCCCCCATGTACTGAGATATATGTTAATAAGCTAATTTAAGATATTACAAATTTAAAAATAGTAGTTTAGCTAGTGTTTTGCTTTTTATTTCTCAGTCACAACAAGTTTTAAATCATTTATCAATCTAGAATAAGGCAAAATAAATCCTACCTTATAAAACTATGAAACTGACTCAATTACTTAACTCATATAAAGATAGCTTTTTTAAATATAGCAGTGGTCAAATTTCCTCTTTATTTAATTTTGCAATCTTGAATTTAGAATTAGAACAGTTCATGCAGTTATTCTATGTTATTCTATATTATTAGAGATGGATTCATTTGATTAAAATTATACTTTCAGGTTGACATTTTATGGTTGTTCTCTCTTCTGGCAATTAAGGGTAAAAATACCCTTGGCAATACATGGCCCCAGTATGTGACATTGTGGCAATTTGTAAACAAAGCCCAAAAGATCTATTTAATAATGTATTCGGTTTTTAATAAATAAATGAGGAGGAAATAGCAACATGAAAAATTAATGCTATGTTGTAGACGCACTGACATGTAATTATGATTCATAGTAAGAAACAGTTGACTGCTTTTTCTATGTTGAATCTGAGACGGAAAATTCTGTTTGGAAGAGAAATTAATCCCCATATTTGGAAAATTTGTATCTTCAATATATGATGAGGCAGGTATATTTTTGCCCATTGTACTTTATTTTGGGAAGTTGCTACATAAACCATTTCCTAATCTTCAGCATTAGATCTAGAATTCTGGATGAATTTGTGGGCTGAATTTTATAGGCTATGAAATAGGTTATTGGCAATGTTTATTGCCAACCCTTGCCTTTGGATGTGGTTTCTCTGTTAGCTGACAATCTTGTCTCTGTCTAGATGCTCACTTGTCTGAAATGCTGGAATTCTTTTTATGTTTTTCCAGCAAGCACTTCAGTGGCTTAGAGAGATATAATCACTATTGAGCTGGAATCTTTATGACAGGAGCAAGTGTAATCTGCTGCTGGCTAGAAAAGCAACAATAGAAAGATAAACACAAGTGGTTTAAAGTTGACTGCTCATAAAGAGAATGACTTGGATCACCTTTCAGTTGTAAGATAGCTTTGAAATCTGTTTTGAGTTCAACAGCTTTTTGTAGTAGCTCCTATTTCCTTTTATTGAAGTGGATTTTCATTTGTTGAATTAATTTAATAGAAAAGTATGCTTTATTTATTATTTGTATATTTTTACAAATATACTCATGTTAGCATTTTTGCACGTGAGCTTTTGAAATTAAAAATACATATGTTAATATTTACTCCTGTATTTGATCAGACATAATCATCCTAGGGAATTTAATCTTTTGAGAAGAAATAATGATTTTTATTACAATTTGTATACAATCCACTTCAATTTTAAAGGTTGTCAAAATGACATTTAAAGTTTAGATTTTTTTCCTACAATCCATAACTGTGAAAGTTTCAAGTTTCATATTTTAACTATTCTAGCTGATTCTCAAATATTTTATTAGGATTAATTTGGTCACATTTTCTAAATGTACTATGCAATTTTATAAGACTGGAAACAAGGATTTGTTAATGTATTCATATATATGCAATTGTTGAAAAGTTTTAAATTAGTACATAACTTATACCATAATTAAATAATATAGAAAAAATGTATTTGTATCTGAATCTTTGAACTCTGTAAAATTTGTTATTTGTGAGTGAATGTTCCTTAGTGTTTCAGCAAGTTAGGTCATTTTAGGGTTATATCCCTGTTTACCTTGCAATATGTTCTATATAATCTAGCAGCAATAATCTCTAAGTAACATATACAGAATTACTGAACACTATTAGTTCAAGATATAAAGACCACAAAAGATGTTGTGGATTATTGCATTCATATTTCTATTTCAACAAATTTCATACAGACAAATGGCAAATAGTGTTGAATTTTGTTCCTTAGTCATCATCAGTTTTTGACTGAATTGATTATCGATAAAAAGCATAAATATGTACCTGCAAGCATTTATCAAGATTGCACTTTTCAGGAAGGTTGGAGCAATAAATGGCATTATTTAAGTGGAACACCAGAATTAAAAGAGATCTAACTGACTTAAGACCAGTTAAATTTTTATCTTGGATGTACTTGTGCAATAAATAAAACTATAGATTTAGAGTTTTATTGCTGCAACTGTTTTATAATGTAAATCAAACAAACAATATGGTATATGTGCTAAAGTAAAAAGTACTAAAGCAAATAATGTCAATTTCTATGTAATGTTAAAAGCATTGAACTTATAATTACTATAATATCCTAATGTAAATGCAATTCTACTTGTATGTGTGTATGTGTTAAGTGTGTGTGTGTGTGTGTGTGTGTGTATGGTTAGAAATAATAGGAATCCTTCAATAAATCTGTTATAAATAGTGTCTAAATCTGAAATTTAAAGAACCTAAAATTGAAAAAAAAATGTGCATGAGTTTTTGTGGGGATGAGTAAAGCGTTTTCTTATTTTTAATTCCATTCCTTATTAACTTATTTATTTTATACTGTTAGTTATATATACATATGTCTATATATGTGGATATGATGTGTGTGTGTGTGCACGCACACACTTTCTTCCTAATCTATTGTATTACTGCTTTACAGGAAACAATTCTACTGAAACAGAAGAGTGAACTTTTCAGGCAACATTTGTATTTTTATTGTGACAGGGAGGACCTGAATTTTAACCATGGGGAAAACAGGTAAAGTTGAAACAATAAGATAGTAAAAGGGAACATTAACACCAGAAGTCACAATTTCCAGACATTTAAAGTGTGACTTTTAGTTTCAGGAGTTTAATAAATTCTAAGGGGACTCCTAATTCCTAAACTGGGAATTTTTTGACAATTAGTAATATAATTTCATGAAAAAGAGATGTAGATGTTTGCAGAATACCTACAGTATTGATATAAATAACTTTTTTTTCTGAATTCAAATTTTGATTTCTAGATCACAGGAAAAACTAAAATTGGTTGGGTAAATATTTAATGGCATCTGCTAGATATAATTTAATTTGTGAAAGAAAATAATACATTTTCATAAAATTGCAAATTTAATGTGCAAAAGTCTTTAAATATGCTGTTTTATTAAAATAATTTGCAATAACCAAATAGTAGGCAAACTGGATTTGAAACTAGAAAGTTTATTTGGAATGATTTTGTTTTTAACAGCTTAAACAAGTTATACCTTTTTCTGGGATTGTATAGATATTGCTGATAAGTCAAAAAGATACATTTGATTTAAGGAAGAAGCTAGAAAGTTTTTGGAATGATTTCATTCAACAGCTGTTGGCAGCTGCTTAAACAAGTTGTACCTTTTTCTGGGATTGTATAGCTATTGCTGATAAGTGAAAAAAAGATACATTTGGGTTAAGGAAATGTCAACATGAGCTACTGGACATGCTTTAAATTTTCTTTTCTGAATCTAAGTTCTGCACTGGTTTAATAACTTGATAGAATTTCCCCCCCATAAAGTAGGCATTTTTAAATATCTGATAAGCATTCTAAGTTGTTTTTGATATTAATGTCATGTCTTATCTTCAAGTACCATATTCTTATAATTCTGTTCACATATTTCTTTCATTATTTAACAAAATCGAGATACTCAAGTAAAATGTACTATGAACTCACATTCTGGGAACACTGTATTGTTAGCACTGATGTCTGTACTGTATATGGCAGAGTACCAATGGCAGTAATAGCACAATTCAGCCTTTACATATTTTAAAATACTGATTATGTTATGATTATAGCACTGGCTTGTAAGAGATCCAAAATCTGTCATCAATTGACTACTTATTCTATTTACATTGTTTTCATACTGTAAAAACATAGTACTGGAGGATGTAATCATCCTTGTTCCTTCTGCAGTACATATAGATGTCAAAAAGCCATTTCTCATTTATCTTCCTGGGTTGAAATAAAAAATGCTCAGGAATATCAAGTGAAGAAATGTGCTAGATGAAATTTCTAGGGAGGGAAATGGTTACCCTTTTTCATCCTGCCAAGGTCAGAATATCTATCCATGCTAGAGGTATCATCTATTCAGCAACTGTGACTTTGAATGGAACTGGTTATCTTATTGCTATTGCTGCTTTTTTCCTCTAGCCATGTAGGTTTCATCTGATAATCCATTGTGCATTAAAGGAATGGTCTACAATGAATTGTTCAATAACTCTTTTAAGTATTTGTTCTATTTTGTGTTAGCATCTTCTAATCTTCTTTGCCTGGTTAATAAGCCAAAGGTCATATTAGGTCATTTTGTCTGCATATTTTTTAGCATGTGTCCCTGGTGTCTATATAACACTGGATAAAAAGGATTATGTAGAATAGTATTTAGTACTTTGCACAATGTACTTAAGCTGAAATAACTATTGTAATTATAGAGGACACATTGCGATTATAATTTATTACATAATACATACTGAAAGTATTTGCCTTTATTTTGTCAAAGTACTTGCTTTTTTGCATTACCCTTTGAGTTTTTAAAAGTCAACGCATTATGACAGATTTACTGCCAGATTTAATGTTAGAAATAAACCTAACTGAAAAATAAACCTAATTTCGATTAAGAATCAATTTAGATTTCAAATATTTTGAAATATTTGCAAACTTTTTAAAGCAAATAAAAGCAACCTTTTATGAACATTGTGAATAAAGCATTTCTAACAGGAAATTTGTAGAAAAGATAGTGATATAAACTATAGAGTTGCCCATAGTCAACAGCTATGGGCAACTCTCACTCTTGGATCTAAGTAGGGCCTTAACACGATTTCAGCCTTCAACCTTTTCTAGACATTATGATTTCAGTGCTCAAGCTTGTTTGAATGCCTCGTTTAGCTGAACAGGTTTTTTTGGATTCTTCATTAAGTGTGCCATCTGCTCCTACCGTTAGGTAGATTTGCTATTCCACTATATTGGAGGCAGAGAGAATGCAAAGAAAATCTTATTTTTTCATGTAACTATACCTCTTTGGGCATCTGCATTCACAAAATCCTCTCGCTTTTTTCACTTTAGGCATCCAGTTTAATAGCAATTTAAATATTTCTTGGCTTGGGTAGAAATTGAAAGGTAGGCATCTTCCCCAGGATCATACACACATTGAACAAAAGTATTTCCTGCTTAAAAAAATGCCACAGCTGTAGAAGAATCAAATAAGGATTGTACAGAAATGCAGTACCCATAGATTGTTTTCAGAAGTGAACACTTGAAGAACTACAATTATATTTAAAGCAGTTTGATGAGGATGATTTTTAATCCCATTAAATATTTTATAAATTAGTTTTTAAATGTATAAGCCTTGTGGTTATACAAAGTATGGTCAGATCTGTTTCTCAATGCTTTGATTATAATCCTGGTAGTAGTCTCCATTAAAAGTTGCTATTATACAGAATAATACTGTAGCACTTAGGCAGATGGAAATTGAACTTTCTTGATAAATATATACTGGTATTCATTTTTGTGAAATAACTGCTTTAAAATATGAATATTGATAAAATTTCAGGTAATAAAGCTTATTAGGGAAAATACCATTCTGTCAGATAAAATAGGAAATTTGTTCTAGGAATGTGGTTAGATATAATATACAGGTAGTCCTTGACTTACAATAGTTCATTTAGTGACCATTCAAAATTACAACAGCACTGAAAAAGTACTTATAACTGTTTTTCACACTTGCAACCCTTGCAGCATCCCCATGGTCACATGGTCAAAAGTCAGATGCTTGGCAACTGGTTCATATTTATGACAGTTGTAGAGTCCTGGGGTCATGTGATCAGCTTTTGCAACCTTCTGACAAGCAAAGTCAATGGGGAAGCCAGATTCACTTAACAACCATGTTATTAACTTAACAAATGCAATGATTCACTTAACAACTATGGCAAGAAAAGTCATAAAACAGCGCAAACAAATGTTTCAACATAAATTTTGGGCTCAATTGTGGTCGTAACTCGAGAACTACTGGTATATGAAACTGCAGGTAAATTAAAGAAGATAACATGTAACCATCTGACAAGCAGATTTTTAACTCGCTTTAAAAAAAAAAGAATCCTATTGTACAGGAAAATCAATTATTCTCATGTAGTCCTGAATAAGTCCAAGTTTTCAGCATGACCAATTTTCTCCTGAAATTTTTTTGGGATTCTAAATTTGTTGGATTCTATACTGACAGTTAGGGAGGATTTCATTGCCCCAGGACAAAACAAAAACAAATGTGGATGAAGAAAGGGGTGGATGGGTTTGGGAATTGAATTATACAAAAAAAAACAGGTGTCAAAATAATTTTAGTTGTTCTCATCACAACTTCTTGAAAGTGGTTCCCCATGAAAGATTATAGATGGTGTTTGTTTTAGGCCAGCATATTTCTCTGAATTCTGCCAAACTCTGTGGCATTTGATCTCGCTCTGTTGTGGTTCTTCTGCTACCTCTGTATTATATTGGCTTCAAATCACAACTTTTGAAACAACTACATAAGTACTGGCAGTGTTGAAGGAGTCATTCCCAAGAGACATCAAGCTTGCCAAGCAGTAGGCTTCTTTGCACTTCCTCCAAGCCAGTGTGAGGCTAAAGGAAAGGACAAAGTTTGCCAACCCTCCATCCTCTTCCCAAAATAGATCGGAATCAACACTAGCAGAAATGCTAGTGAAAAGAAAGGCACTTTTTAAACAGTTTTAAAAATACAGATTTCAATTTATGTCTTGAACACTTGCATTTTTAAGTTGGAGTAGGACACTGCATTGCTTCAGCCAATTTCTCCTGGCTCCAGACTGGAAGTTTTGAAGGCTTGTTCTATCAACTTTTCCTGTGCTTTGCTTTGCTCAAAAGTTTTAAATCAAAACCTTTTCCAAATATGCATTAAAATAAATATTTACATGAGAAGCATAACATATAGTGGATAGTTTATTCTTTATTACTATTCTTACCACCACATCAAAAAAGACACCAAAAAGAAAACACAGAATCTAATTCTTAGGTAAAACAGATAAAAGAAAACACAGCAATAAAATACATATATTGATATACAAAGAATCAATGTTCAGATAACTACATCACCTTTATAGAATAACCTAATCTATTTGATGTAATGAGTTCTAAGCTTAATTGTATTATTATAAAATATAAACAATACATAGTAGAGCCCAAAAGGAAATAGGACAAACCGTAATTCAGATCCCAGTGGGCAGTTCTTTAAAGTAGGAATCATAAGTATCTAACCTGGGGGAGGTGTCATATAGTTGACAATCGAACAAAACATGAGCAAATTGGTGGCTGGGATACCATACACACATCCTCTCATGGCAAACGTTGGAAGCACCCATATTTGGCTATAGATTCCAACAACTCCAATCTTGCTCAAGAATAGTGAACTGTGTAAAACTCATTGACTGATATTTCTCAAATTGGAAAATAGTTTTGTTCTTAGCCAACCAACTTAAAGGTCTGTTTCTTGCCAATAACTCCATGTCACTTTGAACATAATTTATAATACTTCAAAGAGCTGTACCTTTGCCCCTGAAAATGACAAATTACCCTTTGTAATAAAAATGTGCAGAGCAAAGCAAACCTTGAAGATTAGGAGAATGTTTTAGTAGTGTTCCAATTGTTTTCTGAAGAGCCAGAAATTCTGGTGAGGAATTATCTGGTATCTGGATTTATTCTATATAGACATAATTTCTGAAATTAATTTGTGCAGTTAAAAGAATCTGCACAAAACATCACTTATTAAAGATGGTTTAAGTCTAGTTACAACTTGGGACTAATGTTTATTTTCTTTTTGTATCTCATTCATAATATTATTTTTTGTTATTTGAAAGCATGTTTTATCTAAACTTTCTGACTTCATTATTGTACCCCTTCTTCCCATCATCAATCTACTCTTTATATCATTTTGCTTGATGGAAGAGATCATAATTTATTTCTTTGTTTCTTTGTTTATCTGTCAAATTTACAGGCTGACCAAAATGTGTCTGACTGGCATCAAAAGTGTGTGTGCGTGCACATGCGTGCGCGTACACACACACACACACACACACACACTTTTGAAGTCAGTCAGACTTATTTTGGTCAGTCTGTAAACTCCAAAATATTACATACTTCAATATTTAAGGCATTGCTGACTTTCCTATGTTCTTTTTTCTCTCTCTCTTTTTAGGGCACATCTGGAACTAAAAAAACATATTCCTGGCTTTTGGTAAGTTTTATTTTAAATTTTAATATTTTTATGGTTTTATTGGTGTTTGTATTTTAAGGTTCTTTAATAACAAAAATGTGCTATTCTAACTGGGGGTTTTCGCTTTTATGTGTGTGTGCCTTTTAGAGTTTTTAGTTTCTACCCAGGATGGGATACAAATGCTATAACATAGTCTCTTGTACTTGAAAAGATAATTTGATATCACTACATTTTAAAAAGAGAGAAACTCAAAATATTTCTTTGTTAGCTCAGCAAATACCATGTTGACCAAAGGAGGTATTCTTGCATTGGATATTGCCTATCTGCCATCAAAGCTTGTATTCTGTCTTCTGAAAAACACAAGGATTTATTTAATCTCATTCAAATATTTACCCAACAATCCTGGGTTCATAGCAGAACTGATCCATTGGCACCATCACCAAATATACAATATCAAGAAAACTCAGGCACAGCAGAAAATGAATGTTCCTAATGCCAAATAGCTTTCCTGGAAGATTACATTTAAGTTTTCGGAAGCAATTGATCTCACATGCTTCATAGATGAAGGGAACATACATCCCAGGAAAAGCTGAATAATGCACATATTTTCTGAATACCTGGATCTGCACAAAATCCCTCAGAAGCATTGGAATTCAGATGAAGATAAAGAACTCAAAAATAGAAACAGTTCAAAAGTGACTCAGAAAGCACTGTCTGACTTTTTAAATAGAATTTTTATTGAATAATTTAACAAGATAAAAGCAATACAAATATTAGTATATAAGGAAAATTGAAGGGAATAGTGAATAAGAAAACAGAAATAGAAATAAATTATAAAGAAGTAGCTCCCAATCCTTTTATCTGTGCTTATAAAAGCATCATAATTTCAGTCTTTCCATAAGCAACTCTTTCTAATACTCACATTCATCAATCACAAATTCTTCATCTCTCTCTCTCCCTCCCTCGAGAAAGGAGGAGAACTTTATTTTCTCACTTGTACATGTGATAGTTTATTCTAACCTTTAGCTGTTAAGTACATGGACTATGTTCCAGATACTACCCTTTGGGGGAGGCAGCAAAATACATCCAAAAGAATCAGTGGGAGAAGGCAACAGAGCGTGGGAAATAGTTGCTCTTCTTATTGCATGCCCGATTCTGTGTTTTTATAAAAAGCCAATTTTTTTTCCCGATTTCTCTTCCAGGGCTATTAAGTATATGTAAAGCTCTCAAAGAAAGGAGGAGTCCTGGATAATATAGTTGATATTTGCTATGGAATTTCAGGTAGCTGAAGATGAAACAGCAGCAGGCTTGTAGAAAAGACAGCTTCTAGATACTGCCAAGCCATGGATAGAATACTTTATATGAACTAAGAAATTATAATTTACTGGAATGCAGATACCAGCATTCTCTAGCCCTATCCACTATAGGATGCTCTCTGTTCCTCAAGCAGGTAGGTCTGAAACAGAAAAGAAAGCTAGAACATATATATTAAGCAACTAGGAAGTTGAGCTCTTGGTCACATGCTCCCAAATTAAGAGGAAAATCTATACAAGCAAAGATACTGAATGGGATCACTTTTAATGGATAGTTCCCAGACTGTTAAAGATTGAGGAGGTCATGATGTACATAGCCAGCTGCAAGCTTCTTCATTAGCAGTAAAAAGATTTGCTAGTTTGCAGAAAGGTACTTAGAAAGAAGACACAGAAGCATCTGTGCCATTGTCCCTTGGGATATATTACTGTTCATTTGCCAGAATTCTTACAATCCTGTCCCTTTCTTCTCAACAACATTTGCTAAAGGGGTCAGGTGAGAATTATGCTGGGAAAAGAATCACTTCTGTTTCAGCTAGATGCCAAATAGGTTCGTTTTTTAAAATGGCTCCCCTCATAGCCCCATGTTATGACAGAACTGTGCATTACACAAAATGGACAAAATAAAATTTCCCAGATAACTTTCATTGTGGGTAGCTTCTCTTGTGTGCTATTTGAAGAATAAGATGAGCACTGAAAGAATAATTTACATTTTCAAATAGATAATTTCAATATTTCATTCTTCATCTTAAAAACCAAGACTTTTTTCCACCTTAAAATTTAGAGCAAAGTTATAAAAGGAAATGAATGAGGGTAAATAAGTACTATATTCAGATCTGCTACTATTTTAGTGGTTTTGATTCTAATTGCTTTGCTATAAGAATTCCACCTATTTTTTAGTCATTTTTTTTCAAAAGAAATTTTCATCAGCTGTGGTTTGATCTGAAATGTCAGTTACTATGGCAACCACATTTACTTCTTTGAATGCTTAATTTTAGGCAATTCAAAAAAAGTTCATCTTTCCTGTCAAGAAATAATCTAATCCTGAATATTATAACTATAGCATCAGAGTTTTGGATTTATATGTATTTCTAGTTTTACTTGATTCTATCACTTTACACTAGAAATAAAATTAACCCTTTGCTTTTTCTCTTGCATAAACTCATTCAAAAACTCAACAATTAGAGGCAGAAAACAGAATGTCTTATTCAGTTATCATATATTATTTTAAAACATCATTATTTTTCACTCTAACATCACTATCTGGAGAATGTTTATTGTGAAATTCAAAGACTTTCTCTTTAATAATTAAGTCTCAAATGTACAGTATACAATTCTATGTATACATTTTCTTAAAGTAAATCTAGCTGAAATCACTTGAGCTTACTAGTTGAATAGATATAAAGCTGCTGCTTGAAGTCTTTTATTTTCTAAGTAGCAAAAATGTCAAATGATCACATAACACTCAACTGGGAATACAAAAAGATAAATTCTGAACACAAGACTAACTTTTTAAAAAGTTGCATCCCAATTCCCATTTGCTATTTTTATAGCAGGATTGTGTTAAATTGGCAATTGGAAAGAAAGCTTATCAAGGAAGACGTACAAATAGAATGTATGTTTTTAATACAGTTTTTCCTCAATTGCTGTCCCTTATCTTGGATTTGAAACCTAAAAAGATATAAAGAATCTAAAAAGATATAAAGATATAAAAAGGGACGCAGTGGCTCAGTGGCTAAGAAGCTGAGCTTGTCGATCAGAAAGGTCGGCAGTTCGGCGGTTCGAATCCCTAGCACCGCGTAACGGAGTGAGCTCCCGT
>JANHJO010002807.1:33675-45885 GCA_032468235.1 Pseudoxyrhopus heterurus
TACGCTGAGTGCACAGAACACTGTTATCTTCCCACTGAAGTGGTACCTATTTATCTACTCGCATTTGCAGACATTCAAACTGCTAGGTTGGCAGGAGCTGGAGAGAGTAATGGGAACTCACCCCTTTGTGCGGCCTGGAACCCGGGCTGTCAGCTTTCCAGCTGACAAGTTCAGTGCCCCCTGGATAGTGTGTGTATGTGTATATGGGTATAGATGGATGGATGGATGGATGGATGGATGAATGGATGGATGGATAGATAGATAGATAGAGATAGATAGATGATAAATGATATAGATATAGTGTGTGTGTGTGTGTGTGTGTGTGTATGTGTATGTCTACATTTAATACTGATTTTGCTTGTTTAAAGGAACTTTAGCTTTTGCCTTTTAAAAAAAACCTACAGCCTTATTAATTTAAAAAGCAATCACTGAACATTGTGTTCTGATACTAATAGAACAAATAAGGGAGGAATCTATTTTTAGAACAGAGTCACAGGTGGATGCAAAGTGTATTTAAAAATTCTACAATTTAAATATTTGCCATCTGTCCCCAAGGGACTTATCACTTTAGCTGAGTGCCACTTGCAGGAAAAAAAAAAATCTATTGGGAAATATCACTACAGGAACAAAGAGCTCATATCTCCTAAAAGACTCAGGGACATAACTTCTTATCTGATGTAGATGATATGGGGAGTGGGGGGAACTCTGTGCTTGAACAAGCACCTCTGCCTCAGTCACTTTCAATTTGGCCTTTTATCAGCTGTGAAGCACTTTGGATCATGGGGTCTCCCTTATGTTTACTTAAGATCCATCAGTCTGCCAAATTGCTTCTGACATCAACGAATAAACCGAATAAACCAAGCTGCTAAGAACTGCTCGATCAGATAATATATTTGGCTCTCGTGCAGCTTCTCATCATCCATTCAAAGAGCACCATCTGGCCCAAGGTCTTCCCATCTAGACTGAAACCTGGAATTTCATTTGGGAGGAATTATATCACCGTGAGATGAGGCAGTTCTTTGGTCCAGAGATTAAACATAAGAAATTTTGAAGGAAGTTTCTTTTTTGTACTAGTTATCAAGTGAGAAGAACAAAGCCATCATCAGGAATGCAAGGCCATGTGATTATATGGGTGGCCATATCCACCTAAATGTAATTATTGTCAATATAAGGACCACACAACTCAGTCTATAAACTTTTGGAAAGGGAAGGCATAGCTTAACAGGAAAGCAAGGCCAGAAAGAGGTAGTAGTGATGAGAATTATTAGTTTCATTCATGGTTTTGTGCTGTTTAAAATGTAGACAAAGAGCTCAGAGTATATTTTAGAATATTAGCCATCCTCCATTGCCCGTAAACAATTGTTGGAAGAAATATCCTTCTGGGTTCAGTTCCAAGTGGGGAAAAAGACACTGGAATTATGGAAGTTGCTTGGAAAGAAGGTTTATTGATGAACAGGATGGGTTCCTGGGTAGAAAAAAAAGGGGAGATGCTGAGAGTGCCTGGGTTTTATGCCCTCTCTGAGCTTTGAACATCCTGGGGCACAGGAAGAGTATCCTGATTGGTTGCTGTCAGAGGTCATAGCTAGCTTTGTAGGTTGTGTGCTAAGTTTGGTTGAATCCTGCTGGGTGATGCAATGAAGGGGCTTTGGGCAATTCCTATGATGGCTTAATGGCTTTGTCCTTGTTTGGATCTGAGTGAGGGCTAATCCCATCATGTCCTGAGGACTTAATCCCATCACCCTGGAAGAGGTGGCAGGGGGCTGCAGGAAGCTGCTTTGCCTTTAAAAAAACACGTTTCCCCTTTTCTCATCCAGGGAAATATAATATTCTGCCTTTTTTTAACATTTCCTAGAACATTTCATTTTTCTAGGAGAGGGATAGGTGACAAGAGAATGCAACTATAGCAGGGAGGGGCAGTGCTGAGTGCAGAGAGTGGCTTGGGAGGGTGTAGGAGTGGCTGATGTAGTCCGAGTGCAGAGGGGCTCGGGGAGGTGCCTGGGTGGGGGAGACTTATCAGAGCAATTTGTGACCTTCCCTGCTGGTTTCCCATTGACTTCACTAGTGGGAAGCTTGTGGGGAAGTCAAACATTGCAATCGTGACCTCAGGATAATGCAACAGTGGTAAGTATGAGTTGATTGTCAAGTGCCTAGATTGCAATCATGTGACCACACGGGTGCTGGGACTGCTGGAATTTCGAGGATCAGTCATAACTACTACTTGTTCAGTGCTACGGTATCATAACTTTGAATGGTTGGTTGTAACCCAAGGACTATCTGTATTGCAGAATGAGATTTATTTCCTTTCCTGATTCTCAAAAAAAAATATTAAATTATAAAACATAATGTTTGTTCTCACACAATTTGCTTACCCATGAGTAAATCCATGAGGTGGATTTGCACAGTATACAGTTGTGTCATTTGTGGTTCATTGCATGCTTAGAAACAATACAAACGTTGGATACAACAATTGCAATAAAGGCTCATAGAAGTCAATGCTCTATTGTTGAATAACCAGTGAAACCTTAAATCACTCTAGAAGAACTTCAGCTTCTTGCTAAGAAACTTCTTAGTTATTCTGTGGTGTCTAACTTTGGTGTAATTGCCAAGAAAATTACACCAGCAGTCAAGGTCAGTTTGAAGGAGACCTATCCAACAGAAACACTAGGTGGCAGTATATTATTATTATTGTTTTGTTTTGTTTTGTTTTGTTTTGTATATAGCAGTTAATGGAATGAAACACATAGAAGTTGGCCATTTTTCACATCTACATGTTAGCACAGACTACTAGCATAACAAGAATTTTATTACTGGGCAATATATAAAATACTTTGATTTGCATTCACGAATATTTATCTGAACATCTTTTCCTATTTGGCTGCCTTGCTACTGTTAGAAGAGTAGGTGCAAAGGAATAAAGCAAGTTCCTGTAAGGATTAAATTCATTGAGAGGTGTCTGTATCTTGAAAGAAAATATAGCATATTACTAACTCTCATGCTGTGTCTTTTACTTAGAATATATGATTAACCAGACGGATGGTCTGTACTGCCGTCTGTATTGCTATTGTTTGCAGCTGGGAAACAGAATAGTTTTATGGTTATCACCAATGCAGACTGCAAACATTTGCAATAATTTAGCTCTAATCTGTTGGTTGAAGATTTATTGGCCAATAATTTTAAGTGTCAATATATTTTATCTTCTATTGTCATGAACTGCTGCTTTGGATTGTGGTTTTTCATATTTGTTAAAAATTTTCAGAAGCCATTGGTAGTGATATATGCATGTCTACAGAGTAAAAATACCTTGTGCTTACTGAACTGAAAAAGCTACCTTAAATCTCATGCAAATTATTGCCAGATTTTGGTGGCTTTAGGGTAGCCTTTCTTGAACTGGTGTTCTCAAGTAGCATTAGAATTACTCTCTTCAAATATTCCAGCCAGCTTTCTGCTTCAGTGACTTTCCAAAATTCTAGATTGCTTTGCTGTAGTTCCACTTCATTTGAAGGATCTGTCTCAGTTGAGTGATTTTAGCAAACGGGACGATTGGAGTGTGACCTTCTGGATATCATGGTTATTTTGGAAATATAGATTATTTTGATTCTGTGGAGTCTTTCCTTGGTTGCTTCTAGATGCTTTATTACCTGACTAGGTAACTTAAGTGTATTCCACAGTGAAATCCTGAGCTACATATTCTTTCACCTATATTGGTAGCATATTGTAGGCATTTATCAAATCCCTGTGATAGAGAATATGGACTAGCCTCTACTTGCTTTAGAACTAAAGGTTAAATGAGTTGAGATGCAAGATGTGTGAAGGAATTCCTCAAACATTTTATGTGGGTCCTTTATTGTTAGATTGTTTAAGCAGGTTTTAACAGCCTTAAGCAACCTTAATATAGATAGCAAAGGAATGCTACATACTGTATGTTGCTTCCAATACCTTCATTGAATTGTAAATTGGTTTGTGGGGTATAACTGCCTTGAATAAATCTTCATCTAGATAAATCTTATAAATTTGTCTTTTTCTGCAGAATGCTCTCACCCCACATTTTACTACTTTGTAACACCTGAGCTGTTGCCCTAGATTAACTCGTTGCTGTATACAGTATTTCTTTTTCTTTCTGTACAAATATTCCTCCAATACATGAAGTATCAAAACATCATATATTAAATAATGAGTGCTAAAAAAAAATGTAAATTTAGACTAGATCTATTCATGTACACGTAGTCCTCAATTTACAGCCTGGAATTATGGTTGTAAATTATGCTGATGGTTAAGTGGGTCACCATGTGACTGTGCCTGATTTCACAACCATTTTTGTGGTCATAGTTGAGTGAATGTGGCAGTAGTTAAGAGAATGCACTGTCTCCAATAAGCATTTTTTGCTGGAACCAGAAGTAAACACCGGTTTAATGTGATTGCAAACAGCTGTAAATGTGGGCCTATTGTTGAGCGCCCAGAATGCAATCATGTGACTGTGAGGAGGGGAGCCAACAGAATTTCAAATCTGGGTCATAAGTAGTCCTGAGGAGGTCCATTGTAACTTCAAACTGTTGCTAAGCAACTGCTCGTAAAGTGAGGACTACCTGTACAATTTCCAAATAATCAGAAAGTACTAATTCCACTACATGCTGCTTTGATCAGGTCACATCTTGATTACTGTATGTCCAATTCTAGGCATCTTCTTTTAAGAAGTGTTCAGAGAATGGCAGTGAGGAGGATCATTGAACTAAAAAAATTCCTAAATCTTTTGAGGACAGATTAAAGTGTTTTGGAAGGTTTAGTGTTTAGAAGAGAAGACTGGGAATATACAAGCAATCCTCAAATACTTGAATGTCCTGTACTTCAGGATAAAGAATAACATTACAGACAGTTTGTACTGCAGTTGGATAGTTGGAAACCTTCCCAACATTAAGAGTAGTGATAGTGGAACCAGTTACCAGGGCGATGGTGAGCTCACTTTTGCTGGATATATTAAGCGGAGAGGCTTGGCAACCATCTGTCTTGCATGCTTTTATTTGAATTCTGACTTTTAGAACTTTCCTATATTTAAAAGGTCACATTCAGTGCATTGTTTCTTTGAGATGGAATCTTCTGGGAAAAAGCTGAATACAATAACATTCAAGTAATATCAATTAATTAATTTGATAATAGCAACTAAATTCAGTGCAGGTTAAAAATTTAAAATTTTTACAATTGTTATAATTATTTTTAACATTTTGGGAAAAATATTCTTACACTTTTGTAAATTCCTTAAGATTTTATTTACATTCCTATAGCCTGAACTATATTTATGTAGTATATATATTGCTGTTTTAATGTTTAAATATTTCCATTTTTTTCATAGAATATTTTAACTGGGACAACTACTTGAAAGAAACTGGGTCTGTAGCTGCCCCTGCACAGTGTTTCAGACAGGTGATAGTTTAAAATATTAAGAACCACTCCTAAAATTAATGTGTTTGTAAACTGTCCAACTGCCTTACTTACAAGTGTAGCATTTAATGTAGTATGCACTTAATGTGATACATGGTATATTCATGTTAGTAAGAATTACTAATATAAGAAGCATTACTGTTAGACTTACAGCCTCTTTTCATGTGGTAGGAAATAACAATAACCTTGTTTGGTATATCAAAACTCAAAGTAGTACCAAATGCTTGTTGCACAGAAAGATGGATATCAGGAAATAAATTTAGATTGCATGTGTTGATTTGTTATTGAAATGTAAAAGGATGCATTTGTATAATTATCAAAACCAGTGCAATGTCATCTAGCTCATTTTTAGGTGTCCATTCAATGCTCATTCATTAAATTCCCCATATTGGTCTATCTATATATTTTACTATCTAGAAAACTAAGCTACTATATTGTTTTAAACTATATTGTAAACCTTTTGTTACCTTTCCTTTTGTAGTCTAAGATTCCCCCTAGCAATGATTTCAAAGTGGGTATGAAGTTGGAAGCTCATGACCCCCGGAATGTTACCTCTGTGTGTATAGCTACAGTTATTGGAATCTCAGGTACTAGATTAAGGCTGCGTCTTGATGGAAGTGACAATCAGAATGATTTCTGGAGGCTAGTGGATTCCTCTGATATACAGCAAATTGGAACATGTGAAAAGAAAGGAGGAATGCTGCAGCCTCCTTTAGGTAAGGAAACATAATTCAACAGTTTGATTTACAGGGATCATTTTTTGAAATAGCCAACAATGAAATAGTCATAAATCAAGAGAAAAGGAAGGGATATAATGTTATAGATCAGAGGTCACCAAACTTGGCAGCTTTAAGATTTGTGGACTTCAGCTCCCAGAATTCTCCAGCCAGCATAGCTGGGAGTTGAAGTCCACAAGTCTTAAAGTTGCCAAGTTTGAGGACCTCTGTTATAGATTGTATTAGGAGTGTTTTGCACTGGTGATGGGTGAACTGTGCTTTGCTTCCACCCCATCTCCATTCTGCCTTTTGTCTTAAATCATATCCATTATATATTTATTGTCAAATTAGGATTCCAGATGAATGCATCCTCTTGGCCAATGTTTCTTCTAAGAACCCTAAATGGAGCTGAAATGGCACCTGCTATATTCTTTAAGAAGGTACGAAGCTCGGTTGCTGAGAAATCCCTTCTGTTCTGTTGTCTACTGTAGCATAGAAAACCCAAACTGTGATTGCAATAGACAGCAATCTTGCCAACCACTGAATAGAATAACAGAGTTGGAAGGGACCTAGGAGGTTTCTAGTCCAACCCCCTGCTTAGGCAGGAAACCCTACACCACTTCAGACATGCTTATCCAATCTCTCAATAACTGGCAAGAGCCATATAAACTATAAAAAAAATTGACTTACATTACATGTACCAAATTCAAGACAAAATTTCATTTATGGTGCTGAGCATATATATGTCATTTGAGAAGCAGTTTACAAATCAGAAGTAACATATTAAATGTATGGGAAATATGCCTGATAATTTCTCTTTATGTTTTAACTAGAAAAATCTGAAAGTTCCTATATAAATCCAACTTAATAAATATAGAGTGAAAATGAAAAAACATTGCTTTGAGCATGTATATAATCTATAGATACTTTAATTGCTCTTTAAAATATTAAATATGTGTTCATTGTACATACAGTTCTGTCTAGAAATATTTTTCTTACATAGTAAATTCACTGTAAATGAGTAAGAAGTGCTTTCCAAACCATTTACTAATTTTAAAAATATAATTTATTTCTTATATAGCCAATTTATATCTTGTTCCAAGGTCAAGGATAGTCAGTTATCATTTTTGTACTCTGAATAAAATATTGCTGTATTAATGAGAATTTTTTTTATCTTTTATCTTTAAAAAGCAAAACAAACCTTGTAAGTGAAAGGAGTGTTCTGGGCCAAGGAATAGCAAATGGAACAGTAGATTATTTAAGCTTTCAGATTTCTGGGAATTAAGGTATTGGGACTGCTCAGTATTATCTAGAGAAAACAACGCACCAAAGGTACTGAGTATAACTAGGACAGAAGGTATAAGAGATAAAATGTCAAATGGTAGTTAACAGAAAATACATGAATTAAGGTACAAATTGGCACCATGTTCATATTATCAAATAATGCTTCAAAACCATCAATGGTAAAACTAATGGTATCAACATTGTTAATGTTATATATGTTATCTTCATTGTGTGAAATTAGTCATCTTATAGAATGCCTAGGAAATGCTTAATATTTCACATATTTCCTAGGCATTCCATGGAATGCCAAAAGGAAAACTGGCAAAATATAAAATACTCCTGCTAAAATGTCATTCTAGCCTTCCTTGTTGCAATAAGTTGTTTAATATTCATCTTTTTCTCTTCTTTTTAGTAAGAAAGTCCTGTACTTTATTTTGCATTTCTTCTTTCATTTTCATTTACATCTTTTCCATAAAAAAGCGTTAGTCAAGGGTTTGTTAACCCTAACTGTAACTGTAATCTTTTTCATGACTCTTTTTTCATACTTTTCCCAAATAATTCTTGTCAGTCTGTATAATGCCTAGGGAAACTACAGTGCATTCAGAAAGTATTCAGACCCCCTTCACTTTTGTCAATTTTATTATGCTGCAGCCTGTTTCTACAATTGTTGAAATTCATTTTTTTCTCACTAGTCTACACTCAGTCCTCATAATGACAAAGAGGAAACAGAATTTTAGAAATGTCTGTAAATTAATTAAAAAGAAAAAAATTGAAATGTCACATTGGCATAAGTATTCTGACCCTTTGCAAAAACACTCGGAATTTAGCTTTGATGCCTCCCATTTCTCTTGATCATTGCTGACATGTTTCTACACCTGATTGGAGTCCACCTGTTGTAAATTAAATTGATTGGACATGATTTGGAAAGGCACACACCTCTCTATAGAAGGCCTCACAGCTGACAATGCATACTTTGTCATATGGGGTACTGAGTATAAATTAATGATAAAAAATGAATTTCAACAACTGTAGAATCAGGCTGCAGCATAACAAAATTGACAAAAGTGAAGGGTCTGAATACTTTCTGAATGCTAGCATATAGCATATTAACACAATAGACATTTCATATGTTCTTCAGTTCAGTCTTTGTCGACAGCAATGGCTGCTGCCCCCCCATTTCCTAGTCGTACCATAACAAATTGTAACGATTTACTACATATTGATTTTACAGTAGATAACGTTGAAACGGCACTACGTAACCTAAAGCCATCTCTATCTATTGGCCCTGATGGATTATGTGTCTACTTTTTGAAAAAGCTCACCACTGCCCTAGCTGAACCTCTATGCACAATCTATGAGGTATCCTTCAGAAGCAGCTCCTTGCCCGACCTGTGGTCATTAGCCACAGTTATACCTACTGTATCTTTAAAAAGGGAGACCCTAGTCTAGTAGAAAATTACAGACCAATCTCACTGTGTTGCATCATCTGTAAACTTATGGAATCAATTATGAACCAATCCATCACCCTTCACTTAGAGGCAAACCACCTGCTATCTAACAAGCAGTTTGGTTTTAGAAAAAATTTGTCCTGTAATCTGCAACTCCTACACTGTAGAAACATTTGGATCACACATCTTGACCAAGGTAAAGCAATAGATGCAATTTACATAGACTTCTATAAAGTCTTTGATTCAGTGGTGCACAATAAACTACTGTTGAAACTAAGCTCTTATGGCAACTCCGGATCCCTGCACAAGTGGATTGCCACATTCCTGTCCAACAGGCAACAAATAGTCAAAATAGGGAGGGCCCTATCAAATCCGGCACCAGTTAACAGTAGTGTCCCCCAAGGCAGCCTTTTAGGACCCACACTCTTTTTGCTTTACATCAATGACCTATGCGATCATATTAAAAGCAGCTGTGTCCTCTTCACTGATGATGTAAAATTATTTAACACCACTGACAATGCTGCTGTCCTACAAAGTGACCTTGACTATGTGTCACAATGGTCATGCATTTGGCAACTCCAAATCTCAACTAATAAATGCTCTGTCCTGCACATTGGCAAAAAAAAATCAGAACACCAAATACAAGTTTGGTGGAAACGAACTCATAGACAACCCTCACTTTGTCAAGGACCTAGGACCTAGATCTCAAATGATCTAAGCCCCAAAGCTCACTGTAACAGCATTGCCAAAAAGGCATTAAGAGTTGTTAACCTAATATTGTGAAGTTTCTTCTCTGGTAACATTGTATTGCTAACCAGGGCATACAAAACTTTGCCAAACCAATTCTTGAATACATCTCATCCACCTGGAATCCACACTGCATATCGGACATTAACACGATTGAGCGGGTCCAGAGGTATTTCACAAGATGAGTTCTCCACTCCTCTACTCACAATAGAATCCCTTATGCTCTAGGCTTGAAATTCTGGACTTGGACAATCTGGAACTGTGCCGCCTGCAGTCCGATCTAAGCATAGTACATAAAATTGTCTGCTACAATGTTTTACCTGTCAATGACGTCTTCAGCTTCAACCACAATAATACACAGGCAAATAATCAATACAAACTCAGGCTCAACTGCTTCAAACTCGATTGCAGAAAATAGGACTTCAGCAACAGAATGGTCAACACCTGGAATGTTCTACCCAACTCTGTTGTTTCAGCCTCAAATCCTCACAGCTTCAACCTCAAACTCTCTTCTGTGGACCTCACCCCATTCCTAAGAGGTCCGTAAAGGGGATGTGCATAAGCACACCAGCGTGCCTACCGTCCCTGTCTTACTGTCCCTATTTATCTCTACTTACTTCCTTCATTTATGTTTATACCTATACCTGCTATCTTCTACATATTTGACAAACAAATAAATTAAATAAATTGAAAATTAAAAATGCCATCAATAATGCCTTGATACAAATGTCAACATCTATGTTTTGATTTCCCCATTTGAAAAAGAGACATAGTAGAATTGGAAAAATGCAGATATCAATGAAAATGATCAGGGGCTTGAATATAATTCTTATGAAGAAGGCAAATCAGGGAGACAGGGGACAGACATGACTGAGATGCCTACAAACACTTCAGAGAAAATGGACAAGGAATCATTTTCATCCCTCTGAAATCAAGCAATAAAGTTCATCAGAAAAAGATTTAAGCAGACAAAAAGAAAATATTTTACATAGTTCATAATAAGCTTGTGGAATTCATTCTTGCAAGAAGCGATGATGGTCACCAGCTATTCAGATAGCAGGTTGCATTTAGTTCTTCAGCAATGAGCTTCTGCTTTGCCATTTAGCAAAGTACAGACATTTTCTTTGTTACATCAAAGTATAACTAAAATCAATTTTCCCTTCACACTAAGTCTCAAAAAATCAAGAGCACTTTTTCTGACAACTTAATATATTTTGTTTAATACCTGCTTTACAGAGACCTCAAGTAAAGTGCAGATTTTTAAAAAAAGTGGTGCATATATATTTTTTGTAAGCTCAGCACTGTATAATCAAGTGTAGATAAGAGGAAAGGTAGTAAGATGAGCAAATGGAAAACAATAATTTGTACTGGAGGTATGGGGTGGGGGGGAAATATCTTAAATAGGAAGAGTTTGTCTCTTATTGTCAGACAATATAGTTGCCTATATTTTCTGGACTATGCAAGGTGAGGGTGAAGATTCGTTGTCTGAGCTTGTGAGTTGGTTCTGAACATTTAAAAATGTTTAAAAGTTAAAAAAGCAACCATGTTTATGTTGAAGGATTACTTGCCATAAAAATATTGATTAAGATTGCCATTAGACTCTCTCCGTTTAAAGTATATCCTGTAACTTCCAGAATATTGACTTCTTGATCTTTTCTAGAAAACTCTCTCCAGAATATTCAGCTGATGCCTACTTTAGGATCTTTTTCTGATGCACAGTTCAACAATTGTCTCCTCTTACAGTACTACAACCACCTGAAGCTATGCAATAAAACTGAATAGTGAAAGATTCTGGACTGATTAAAAAATACATTTCTCCAGCTGAGTATAGTTATGGGATTTGCCAGTAGCAAATGTGATACAGCTACAAATTTGAGTGATATTAAACAAATTATGGTAGCTAAACTTACCATTGATTACTTAATGTGATGGCAGCACATAGTCTTCAAGTTGGAAGCAATTTGCCTCTGATTTGCAATCACAGGAAACAACAGCAGGAAAAAGTGTTAATCAAATGTCCTGGTTTTGAATTTCCATCGAGTGCCTGGTTGCCACTGTGGGAATCAGAATGCTAGACAGGGAGGTAGTCCTTTGGCCTAATCAACAAGGCTGTTACTATATTCTTAATGGCTATTAATAGAAAAAAGGAAAGTTTTGCAAATATAAAAGTGATTTTTATAGATTTAAATCAATTCGGTCAAGGAAACATGGATTTTGAATTATAGATATTCCTTGGACACTGTCTTTCTGTATGATCCGAAAGTATTAACAGATTAACAAAGTTGGAAGGGACCTTATAGGTCATCTAGTCCAACCCCCTGCCCAAACAGGAGACCCTACACCATCTATATATATAAAAAGAAGTCCGGGGAGGGGAGTTAGTTTGTATGTATTCTATACAAACTTATATTTTTGAGCCAAAGTTCCCCAATTTTGGCAAATACATAGTTTTTCGTATGGAGACGGTCACTGTCGGGGTCACAAACCCCTAAACACCCCAGAACACCCCGAAAAAAGGTGGCAAACTGCACATTCGCACCAAAAAAGCAACAGAACTGAAGTGAGCGTGCTCAGACACCAAC
>JANHJO010002812.1:110534-130380 GCA_032468235.1 Pseudoxyrhopus heterurus
AATACAATAAAAACAATATAAAACCAGTAATTCAATAATTATAAAATGCATTCTTAATAATATTCACTACATACATCATTCAATCTTGACCTCACAGATCTTCTAGTAAGTGAGGTCAATGGGCCCAAGCCTGCCAGAAAAGCCAGGTCTTTACAGCTTTCCGGAAAGCCAGCAGAGTGGGGGTAGTCCGGACCTCCGGGGTAACTGGTTCCAGAGAACCGGAGCTGCCACAGAGAAGGCCCTCCCTCGTGGCCCTGCCAGCCGGCATTGCCTGGTTGACGGAACCTGCAGGAGGCCGACTCTGTGGGATCTAACGGGGCGTTGGGAATCATGCAGTATCTAAAGATCATTGTGTAATGAGGAATATATCTCCTTTGAAGACTGTAAGGCAGGGGCCCCCAAACCTGGGGCCGCAGTCGACTACCAGGCCATGGCCTTTTCGAAACCGGATCACACAAGCGATGGGTAGGCATGCGAAGCTCCACTCACACGAGTGGTGGACCTACCTTTTCCCCCATGTCGGTTCTAGCCAAAACACCAGGTGCCCACAGGGTACCATCAAAAAGGTAAAACTGGCAGCCATTACTGTGATGCACATTAGAACAGCATAGATCTGATCGTACTTTTGTGCTGCCATTTTTTTACCTTTTCACACATTTCTCCTGATGCTCCTTGTCCATTTTGATGAAATCTGAGAGATGGGGCCGACCTTTCACTTTTTCGAACAGAAGCTCGCACCTGTATTTATTGAGGACATCATACCTTGTCTTTATCTTTCAGGTCAAGGGATTCCATAGCTTTATGCTGCTGTTGCCCAAAGATTTCGAGCAAGTTGTCATAATTGGTGGTAAGCACCATGGTGCCCCGTTCCATTAGTTGGAGGATGGACAGGAGGGCAGCAGGATGTTGAATGTGTTGGTCCAAGTTGTCAAACACCTCCATTAAACAGTCCTGGAAAAAGTTGGGCTTAGCATCCCCTGTGCGCTGCGGAAGGAAACAGAACAGCTTCAGGGAAATTGAATGATGTATATCTTAGAACAGGGGTCTCCAACCTTGGCAACTTTAAGACTTGTGGACTTCAACTCCCAGAATTCCTCAGCCAGCAAAGCTGGTTGGAGACCTCTGACCTAGATACGAGGATATTAATCACCAGGTACGGCCTCTAGAATCCCTTTCTGTTGTTCCTGGCAGGTTCCTTCATTGGATGATTTTAGAAAGAAACTGAATGGTTCTTGTTAATACTTCTACTTTTACTGAATAGCTTTTACAACTATTTTTACAATATGATATTAACAGGCTGCTTTCATTACAATCACTGTCTTCAATGTCATACTTGGGGGATGAGTGCTACAAGGCTGGAACCAAAACGGGGTCATTAGGTAACAAGTGTAAGCTATTAGCTTGCACAGAGGAATGCTGGCATCGGCAAAAAGCAATTATTTCTTTAAGACCGGGTGAAAAAAAGCCATCAAAATGTAGAGTAAGCATATTCAGCAGCTATGAATGTCATGACAATAAGCATGAGAGACTGGAGGGCAGGGGAAGAATGCTCTCCCTGTCCCTTGCTGGAAAATGTGGTTGACTTGATCTCACAAACCTAGAGCAAGAGACTCTCATTAGAAAGCAAGGCTAAATTGCCACATTTTACTGCTGCTCTCACTTGTTCATCTAAAATTACCAACCAATACCTCTGCGGTTTGCAGAAGTATTATTGGCTATACAGCTTGTTTTTGTCCAAAAGAGATGAGACCAGTTAGGAATGGAGACCCCCCCCAAATTAGACTAATTTCCTTTTGGAAGAATAAAATAAACTTGAGAACTAAGTGTGGTGTGACAGTATTTTCTATTAAAAGCTCAATCCTATCCTCTAGCTCAAATATAGAAAAAACAAACAAACAAACCCAGAGCTGTCAGAGGTATGGACCATAATTAGTGTATACTGAAACTTTAGTGCCTAACTAAATATAGGAAGTATAATTTCATTTTGTTTGGTTTGGGGTTTACTAATTATATGTACATGAAGAAATAGACAAGTATAGGAAATGAAAATAAATCGAAGTACCCTAAAAAGTGTTTGTCTCCTTGTGATTCTCTAATGCTAGGAAGCAAATGCTATTGTTAATAATTTCCCCCCCAAAATCTGGCTGGTTTTAACATTTTACCCACAGGTCACCTATCCTTTAGCCCTTCCAGGTGCACTGTGTCCAAAAAGGTACCACTGATAGCACCACACAGGTCAACCCCAAAGTCATTCTAACCACCTTATGAATAGTCAGGCAGTGGTTGCTTATATTCATACTCATGTCTGAGTGAACACTGTTTGCAGTTGTTATTTTTTAGCACTGCCCTGTGGTGGTTGAAACTAAGCTGACTGGTGGCTATTCACAGGATTTAATACTTGCTTTTGGTTATCTCCTGAAGTTTTAATTATATACTTCACTTGCTTACCTGTTTCTAAGGCTGACTCAAGGGATTATTAAATCCCTTGAGATTCTTAGAATGTAGCTTGCTTGAAGATGCTTGTGTTTGAGGTCCACACAACATGAAGGAGCCCGTAACTTCAAGCTACAACAATAACTACTGAACTTTTTGAAAGGGTGATTCTTGCTGTATTGTCTTGTTGACTTGCTAGGCATCTCATTAGGCTTCAAAATGAGTGGAGATATTAGAAATTTCCAGTATGCATTTCTAAGCAGATGTAATTACACTGAAGTCACTTTCAGTTGCCCTAGTACCAACCTTCATATGCTTCCCTACATATGTGAATTCTTTTCAACTATAGGAGTTGGGTTATAAATATCTGATATCTCTTGGGACAAAAATTGAGCATCCTAAACCTGATGTCAGAAGAAATGTTCACTGGATTTTTGTAGTTGTTTGCCTAACCATATTTGGATTGAGGCTATATTGCGCCATGAAAAATAATCTTAATGCTGCACAAATAGTTATTTTTGTGCATGCAAGAATATAATGTGATATTCTCATGGTTCAGTGAGTGGTTTGCATTTAATCATTTGCATGGAACAGGGGAAGTCATAGATTTATATTTAAATTATCTGATCCAGGCTGGAGTGAACAGAAACAAATGCATAGAAGTTTCATATGAGTCCCTCCATATTGAATAATTGGATGAATGAATGATGATTTGGCATATAAAGGTTTAAAATTATCCCCAAATTCTCTGAAACAAGGAAAGTTAAAATTCCATGTGATAATTCCACTCATCTGCATAAAGACCAGGTCAGCAATTGAAGCTAATGATAATCGTATGTAACCCATATTAAACATTATCCAATTTGGTATCCTTTGGATTTATTAAATTTGAATCTTCATCGTCCCTAGGCAAGATGGGTAGGGATGGAGAGAGAGGAGTTTGGAAAAGATAGTTATCTTGCTGTTATTCTAATTTTTTTTTGCCAATATGAAAAGGTTAAACTTGGTGCATTTTAGTTAAGAATAGCTGGTTCAGGCAGAGGCCATATGATATTGATCTGCGAAAAAGAGAACTGTTTCTTCACTCACAGTTTGTGAATTTGGTTGGGAACATTCAAAGGTCTTTCAGGCTGCTTAAGCATTAGCTTTTAGCAATCAATTAGCAAACTGCATAGTCAAAAAAGGTAATATTTAACCACTCAGAGAAGATCAGTGATTAACGTGAAGGAAATTTGTGAAGCATTTAAAAAACAAGGACTGTTGCTATTATAATCACATCCAATTATGTATTAATTAAAGGATGATTACAAAATATAATTATTATTGTTCATAAATGTTGCACTTATGAGAATGATTCAGCCCTCAGGTGTTGTTACTGTGCTGTAATTAATACAAGGTTCCCAATTTGTCTAATATGATTTCTTTTTAACACTTTCTTCTACATTTCGTGTTCAGAGATACTGGTAGCTAAAACAGTGTCATATAGAGGATGGTCAGATCTATATTTGTATCGCCACAGAAACTAGGATCAGAGAAATGAATATATATTTTGTTTAAATAAGGAAAAGGTTCTTGAAGGCAAGAGGTACACAACAATGGATTTTGTGGATTCTCCACTTCTAGAGGTTTTTTAAAAAGACACTAAAGAGTTACTGTGAAGGATAATTATCTGGTTTTCTTGCACATCTTGAGAAGTTTGCACTAGAGTAATTCCAGCATTTGATGTCTAGTGGTTAAGGGACTAGATTACAAACCAGGAGACTGGGAGTTCTAATCCTACCTTAGGCATGAAAGCCAGCTGGGTGACTTTGGGCCAGTCCCTCTCTCTCAGCTCAACCCATCTCACCGGGTTGATATTGTGGTAAAAATAGGAAGAGGAAGGAAGTATTAGGTATCCTCTCTGCCTTGGGTTATTTATAAAAATGATAAAGGCAAGATAAAAATAAATCCTAGAACACCTGACTTTTTATTGATCTTCCAGGCAGCTTGTTTTAACAGGTGTTTTGAATTTAATTTTAAAGTTATTTATGAGATGTAACAGTAACTCAGCTGCTGTTTCTAACTGAGTTGCTCTTTGATTTCTTGAGATCTGGATTTTTCCGAGTTTGGAGTCTATGTTTTTTTTTATCCTATTATTGTACACTCCTTAAGATATTTTGGACTTGGATGAAATGAAAACATGTGTAGGCACACATATGTGTATACATATACATATATACTCATGGACATATATGTATAGATGTTTATGTGTGTATACTTGAGATGGGTGGCTATACAAATTGTTTACAAGTTTCCATGTACAGGAAGGCACAGAAAAAAAGAAAGGGAAAGGACAGGCTATCTAGAATTCTTCTCCTATGTGAAGTACTACTAGAGTGATGGAAGCTTTCTGAAAAGCTATTACTATTCAATAGATACGTGCCAAGAAAAAGTAAGACTTAAAAGCTTAGGAAGCTGCTCATTTGTTTAATTTTCAAGCCCAGGTTTTTGCCTGCATAGCTTGATTTCTTTACATTTGATATAAATTTAAACAGAGACATTCACATAATCCTGGATGTAATTTGGTGCCAAGCACTACAGATTAATACCAGCACTTTAAATTGCACCAAAAAGCCAATGCAGGTGTAACACATTCCTACTGGCAATTGCCAGAGTCTACATAGGCTGTTGCAGTTTGAACTATCTGAAGCCACCAAATGGTATTGGTAGAATTGCTACCAGTTTTGTCCAATAATGGGTTAGATAGAAATGTAAGGTATTTCTTTATCTATCATATATCATATATCTATGAACAAGGCATCATGATTGAACAAGGCATCAAGACTGAATAAGACATCTGCTTTTGCATCTTTTACACATACAAAAGGAGGATGAGCAAATGTTTCTAAAAGAACATTCCCAACTACTCTTGATATGGAAACTCATTCTGTTGCAAAAAAAAAAAAAGATGTAAAATACATATAATGTCACGTAAAGATAAAGAAACGACATGGAAGAAAAGAAACATAGTTCTTACATGCTTTTCTTCAAACTGGTCTCCACCAAATGCTGCCACGCAGGGTTTGATTCCTCCCGTTCCAAGAGCAATCAGAGACAGGCCCGTCATTGACAAAATCCTTCAAATAGGGATGAAAATTTCAGCACCATAAAAAGACTTGGGGGCAGAACTGCTAACTCCGTAACAGAGTCTTTTGAAACATGTTAGTGAGGACTGTTAAGCAGTATGCTATGGCAAGCCCAAATCCTGCCATAGGAACCATGCAGGGAGGTTATCCTTTCCCGTTTCTTTCTAATGGACTTTCAGCCAACAAAATAAGCAAAAATCAAGTTGGATCAGTAATGTCTTATAAATCTTTAGTCTCAAAAACATGCTAGAAGAGAAGTTGAAATGAGATTACAATTTTGGTTGTGTAGCTTATTGCCTTTTGTATCGTAGCACTGAGCTACCCCATTCATCTGTAAATTCTTGAGGCAGAGACTCAGTTTATGACTCATTAGGATGCCATCACCAGCTAATGACAGGAGACATTTTTTCTATTAAAAAGGAAAAGTGGCAGAACCTCCAGCTTTCTTGTATCTCCTCCCAGTGAATAGACTTTCCCAGTGCAAACTCTGCAGTAATAGATTGTGATCTATGGTAACAACCATTTGACTTTTATGCTGCATTTGGCAATATGTAGACCCATTCTAAAAGGTATACAAAGGAATGGGCGGCTGTTGTAACTGTGTCACCAATGAGGCCCAAGTAGCACTGTATTGGTTGGGGTGGAGACAGGGGTTGTGAACAAGACATCTGCTCTGGCAATGTTGATGGGGCAGTGGGTGCTAACAAATGCCCCCAGATATTGTGCATCACCACCAATATGTATAATATATTCAAGAGCAATATTGATGGGTGCTTCAATATTCTAGAAAAATGGTTATTGGGAATTTGAAACTGAATCTGGGACTCAATCATCTGGAACTTGCTTCCCACTATCAAATATGAAATGCAAATAAATTTCCTAGCCCAATGCACCAAATCATACTTAATCATTCTGGAATAAGACAGTGGAACATGATTGCTAAGAAAGATGTGCTTTTCAATGAGTTTAAGGAAGCTGTATAATTTTTTTTTATTTCTTTACACAACTTTTTGAAAGCTGAAGTTATTAACTAGGTTAACCTATTAGGTGGAATTTGTATTTGTGTTATTGCTATTTATTTTTAGCCCTTATTTGTTTGTATGTAAACTGCCCAATAATTGAAACCACCTGAATAGTATAGACTATTATAAAATACAAAACAATAATATCAAATAAATGTGATTGTAATTGATTGTTTGATTCTTATGTTTCATTGAATAAGGAGTTAATCTGGGAAATAATATGTCTGAGAAAATAAAAACTGCCCAAGCAGTCTTTGTGCCATTTAAGGTTTTCTATTGCCTTATTGTTGCAGTCCCTTGTTTTACTAAAAAAAAACTATTCCTCAATGCAAAAAACTTTTATAGAGGGGTTGGCATGTTGATGAAGTTAAGATGGCAAGATCTGAGGTTGTTGAGATTTGGGTTGGAATAAATCAGCTCCCTTAGGACTATGAATTCCTCATGACTACAACTCCATATCTGTTGAAAACAAGTACAATACATCAGAAATAACATTTTTCCTCAGGTTTTTTTTTTTGGCATTGCTACTTTCTTTGTAGGTAGAATTTTTTGATACCAGGGAATATTCAACTTTGTGATTCCATACCTAGGTTACCTAGCATTCTTTATATCATTTTGAATCTAGCCAATTCAAACATTTATGGAAAATACTTTTTATATTGTCTTGAGATTGTATAGGTTCCAACTATAAATCAATCAGAATAAGAGCTGGAAGGGACCTTGGAAGTCATCTAGTCCAACTCCCTGCTCAAGCAGGAGACCCTGTAGCATTTCAGACAAGTGGCTGTCCAGTTTCTTCTTAAAAGCTTGCAATGATGGAGCAACCACAACTTCTGAAGGCAAGCTGTTAATTGTTCTCACTGTTAGGAAGTTTTCCTTAATTCCAGGTTGCTTCTCTCCTTGATTAATTTCTATCCATTGTTTCTTGTATTGCCTTCTGGTGCTTTGGAAAATAAGTTGACCCCCTCCTCTTTGTGGCAGCCTCTCAAAAACTGGAATACTGCTATCATGTCACCCCTAGTCCTTCTGTTCTAAATCCTGCACCGTTCTTCATTCGTTTTAGTCTCCAGGCTTTTAATTATCTTAGTTGCTATCATGTCACCCCTAGTCCTTCTTTTCTAAATCCTGCACCATTCTTCATTCGTTTTAGTCTCCAGGCCTTTAATTATCTTAGTTGCTCTTCTTTGCACTTTTTCCAAAGTCTCTACATCTTTTTTTGTAATAAATAATCAAAAGTTGGTCTGTATAGCACTGTATGCCATATATTCACCAGCCAGATCATGATCTCCATGATAAAATGTGCACTTCACATTACATAAAGACCAACATATTTAATTTTAATATAATTTTCCATGTTTATGATTTTTCATCAAATGCAAAAACCAAAACTCCTTGCATGATTTCTCAAACTCAAGTAGTATTAAGCTACCTGGTGTGTCCGAGTACTTTGGACTTCAGTTTCTACCAATCCCAGCCAAAATGGCCAATGGCGAGAGATTAGGTGACTATAGTCAAAATATTTAGAGGCAACCTGATTAGTAGGGGAAGAATCAAAATTATAACACATCTAATTTTGCAGCAACATTACGAAGTTGGATTTATAGGATTCTAATGTGACTGCACAGACTCTTCATTTCTGAGAAATGAACACACTTGAAAACACTGTGGTTCACTTTATATTTGTATGTGTTTGCTCTGCAATAGTAAACAAAATTCCCCTCATCATGCTGAATGGCGATGGTCAAGGGCCCCTCAGTCATAGACAGAGACTAATCAGCAGCTGAGTGGTGAATTCCAGGCAGTGCTCTCACCACTGAAACACATGAAGTCAAGTTTGGAACAAATCTTTGCACCCTAAGAATCAGATTTTCAAAAGGTAGGCACCAGCAGCTGTCAAGGCTGTGATATCCAGACCTGACAGGGATAAAACTCATTATGCCCAGATAACAAAAAGGTCTGACAGAGCCACATAATGCTCTCAACAAGGTACAATTGAATGCGCTGCTCATTAATACAAGTTAATTAATAGTAACATTATCAAAACACAGCAGGCCCATTTTTTCATTACTTACACATGAACAATCTGGTTTCCCACACTTGGTATTGCCCCAACTGATTTGATCACGTGCCCAATAACGTAAACAATGGAGAGATAAATGATTGTTCTGTGAACGAAAAAGAAAAAGAAAAGAAAAGTGGGTAAACATTATCAGCCAAAGGCAGGTGCATTTATAATCAGAAAGCCAAAAACATGTCTGTGGTTCCTGATAGGGAAGAGACACGCATTTTTCTGCTGCTGGAATATCTTCCAAAATTACAACCCTTTTTTCTCTGTTGCTCTTCTAAGTGTTGGGGAAAAGAGCTATTGCTGACCAGAAGGGTGAGGTAAAGCACTATGGTTCCTCTTCAGGTTGGCAGTTTCTCTTCCCTGATGATGGATTCCATATTCCTCTGAATTGTTCCTGACAATACAAATGGAATAGCCTATATAAGAAAGGGAAAATCTATATGCACAGACAGCATATTTCATTCTTACTTGTATTTTCCCAGCCAGGAGTCAGCAATAATGGCACCAATGACTGGTGAGAAGTAACACAAACTTGAGAAAGCATGGTATACAGATGTGGAAGTTGTTTCATCCCAATGCAGGAAGTAGAGAAAATACAAAGTCAGGACAGCTGCAGGAAGAAACATAATAACAAGAAAAATACAGGATAATGAATATCGCAAATATTTATTCAAATATTTTATATAGTTGACCATCTTGTTGAAATGACTCTGGGAGGCTAATAATACATAAAAACACAATACAAACTAAACATAAATGAATAACAGTATAAAAGGCCTACAATGCCAGCTAAGGAAAATGCTCAATCAACAATAAAGTAAAATCTCATTGGCTTTCAACAACTGCTTCACCTCCAAGTCAGAAACACATCCAAATATTTAGAGCTTCCTGAAAAGTTGATAAGATCAGAGTCAATCTAAAGGGTATGGGATTCCAAATTTCTGCCACATTGTGGCAGAAATGGTCTATTTTCTGGATCCTGCTAGTTGACTTTCTTTGTCTGGAACTCAAAGCAAACCTCTCCAATTTACTAGAACAAACAAAACCTGGCCCTGTGATATGAAAGGCATGATAGGTGATAACTAGCATCTTGATTTGCACTTGAAACCACATTGGAAGTCAGTACATCTCATGGAACAGAGATGCAACAGGGGCATCCTGAAGTTTATCAATAATTTCTGATGCCAATGCATTCTGGACCAGTTGTAGCTTCTGTATGTTCTTCAAGGACAGCCCCCACATAGAGCACATCGTAGTAGTCTTCTTGAGAGGCAATTCAACTATGAGTGACCATAAGCAGTACATCTTGGTCCAAAAAAGGACACACTAGAAAAAATTGTACAAAAGCACTCTTGATCATGACTACTACTTGTTCCTCAAACAGGTGCTGCAAATCTGGGAAGAATCCCCTACAATCCTAAGCCTGGGGAACTCCACCACCTATCTAGTCATATTCAAGGAGTTCAAGCAGGGATATTGCAATTTAACAAGGAAACTAGTACAGTAGTGAGAGTCCCAAGTGTTCCTGAGAGCCCAACTTTATAAACAAGGTCTCACATCCAGTTTTTTGTGAAGTAGTGCTTCTGAATGTCATCAGAGTATCATAGAGGACCATAGCTTCCCCACCATCTCTGCCCTGGGCTCTTAACTGATACCACACATAAAACACAGGTAGGCATATTTCTGAGAGTGGATTTCTCCCTTCTATGTCCATCCAGACCTCCAAAATGTATGATAGTATTTAGGTCCAGTTTATAATACTGTAGTAGGTTGTTGGTAGTATTGTGTCAACTCTTTCAGGTACACCACATCAGCAAACAGATTCTACAAGAAATAGTAGAACTCTACTTTATCAATATAGTAGCAGAATCTCGAAAATCTGACACCACTGTTCCTCCATTCGTCTTACATCAAAAAGAGTTAAATCAGACTCCATTCAAGTTTGTTCCTGACCTTTTCTTTCTTTTCTGCACTTAAAATCATGTTTTGCTAACTGCCACAGTTTTTCTCCAGGGTTATGTCTATGATTCTCTAACTATTGCCACTTGATAATAGCTTTGTGTCTTTAACAGTAACAGAAGAAACAAAGTTTATCAGTGGCAGAAAAATAGAGTGATGAACAAAGTGGCCTTTCTGAATGTTGACCATCATCCCAGAGATAAAACCATAGGGCCCGCCACAGGAGAAAAGTTGGAGAAATTAATTATTAAGGCAGCTTTCTCAGTCCAGGCATCCTTCCAGATGTGTGATGGGTCAGCCGGTTTGGACTCTCTGGACAACCACTAGATGAGAGCAAACAGATATAGAAAATTCTAATGCCTTTTAACCATCTGGTAGCCATCTGCATTTTTGCAATCTAGATCTAGTAGCACTAGATAAGTGGATTTTCATGCCCAGAATTCTGAGCAATAATATGATGGCTGAAGACTTCTGGGAACTGAATACCCTACATCTGGAAAAGGTCATGGTTGAGAAAGTCTGGCTAGGCCAACAGTTTCTTCCTCAGACTTCAGTCCTGTTCCCATCTTCTGCAGAACATTCTTTAAAACAACCTTTATTTTGCTGCCAACATTCTATATTTATGATCCTTCTGTCTATCACATTAGCGTTTACATTTAGCACAGACCATTAAGATTTATAAATCTGATTGAGATCTTGGGTGAGAAATCAAGCAAATCGCTTCCCCCCAATTCCAGCCATTAATTTCTCCCTGCTTTTCTTCCATCTAAATACATGGAAAAAGCATCTGAGTTTTCCTGAGCAAAGGCTGTGTAAAAACCTACCTCTCATTCCATAGTAGGAGAAGCGCTCACAAAATTCATTCACTACAATGAAAGCGATGCTGAGAGGATAGTGGGTGCCACATATTCCCTAAAGAAGCCAAGCAGAAAGAGGTTGGGTTATGTACTATATACATATCATTTCATCATTTGCACAGTTGATACAACAGTGCACACAGAAAGCAGGTTTTGAAACCAAAACATCTATTTGTACCACAAAATGAAAAAGACAGGTATGTCTGTGGAAAAAAAGTTCAAGCAAACACTTAAAATGTCAGTTAACTCATGCTTCAGAGAGTGAAGTTCAGCACATTAAGTCAATGTCAGATAGAATTTAAGAAGCTTGAAAATATTATATATTACATATGTTTGTGTGTGTAGGCGTATGCATATACGCACACATATATGCATACAAACAGTATCAAATAGAATTTTAAAAGCAAATATAAAAAGCAAATATATAAAGGTAAAACAGAATTGTTTTCTCATCCAAAGATATAGAGCAAAAAGGTTTTTTGTGACTTGGATGAGCTTAGCGAATGTCCACAGGTTTCTATAAAATTTATGTGACTAATCTGGGTTCTTGGTGTAATCAAGAAACAAATCCCCACAGGGGTGTTATTTTTCTTTCTCCAGCATGTGCAGAATAATTGTGTCAGCAGAGAAAATATGGAAAACAGGAACCTAACAATTTCAGTGTCAGGAGGATCCGAGCATCAAACACCAAAGGCTAACCGCATGCTTAAGTACATAATGGCCATATTATTGTTTTCACAGTCCAGCCTTCATTTTTGTCCTCAAATTTGTGAGGCTTCACTGCACTGTAAGAAAACAGAGCAGGCTGACACTTTTCCTAGTCCACTTCCACAACATTTTTGCAGTGCCACCCTATGACATGCAGGAGCAACAGAACCTGCAAAGAGAGAAAAAAAACCCATTTTGACAGTGAGAAATCCTCAGTCTTCCGGTACCAATAAGAGACGAGACTGCCAAATGGGAGTTAGATACACATTTACAAATTGTGATTTCTCAAAGTTCAGGGTTTAATGTCAACAACAACAACAAAAAACCCTGGAGAAGCACGGTAGGCCTGTTACAGTAATTCAAGGACACTTCCCTGAAGGAACAGGGAAATGGGGCAGTTGAGGAAGATGATTCATGGCATCATGGCTCTGTTTCAACCTACATGGATTTGATGGTACATAGACAATGCCAAAATATACAATGCACATGCCAAACTGACTTTTTGTGTGCATTCAGGAAACCTGGTTGGCAAGTGAGGGGAGGATTAGAAAATCTTGAGCATATACAAAAGGACACCTACATATGTCAATACAAGCTCTCCATGCAGGATTAATGAACCTGTCCATTTCAAGTTGTTTGTTTCATTTCTCATCTGAGGCTCTTTTTACCCCGTTTCCTCACCAGTTTACAAACATAGCAGTGTACACACACACACGTACACACACACACACACAAAATGGGTGTGTATATTATTCATTTCTCATATATGCCATTTGTATACAAATTTTTTCCAATATAAATATTTGAGAGAATAATTTCAAACCAGATAGTGTGCTATCATATATTCTGTTCAGTAAAGTATGCACATTTTTTTTCAAGTTTTATGGCTGGAGAACTGTATTGCATATCCTATCAAAATATAATTGAGTTTTGCTTCATAGGTTAATTTGGGAGATGTGAATTGCGTAAGTCTGCAGTGAAATGGAAATGAAAGATATTTCCTACCCACTCCTATTTTCCATATTAGTTGCATACAAGTTAAATGATGAAGATTCAAAGGCTGGAATTTGCTGCTACAAAGTCATTCTCTTTTACACACATCCATTAGAGCATCTATAAGGACTATTCGTGTTATAGTTTGCTGTGCTATCAAAACTGAATGAATCCAGTGTCAAGATTGTTTCATATCACAACAAGCTGCTGAACCCATTTGGCATCCTATTTGGGCTCATTTCATCTTTTTAAAAAATTGACTGAACAATATTATTATTTCAACATGAAAATCCTTATAGCTTTGCTTACATATAGTACATTGACATATAAGAAGACAGTACACCTTTTACAGTCACTGGAGAAGTTTCTCTATGGGTTTCAATGCCTTGCCTTCAATAAAATTAGAAGGGAGATATAACAACATCCCAGGTCAAGACTGGCAACTGGGTGACACTGAAATAGTCACATGTATGTTATTGTGCTATCTTTTCCACATGGTCTGCCTTTCGGTCATTAATGGTCCCAATGCTGCCATACTGTTCTGGCAGGTCAGATGTAGACGAAGTATTATTCTATTTGATAGTTAAGAGTATTCTTTATAGCCAAGTTCTGAATTATTGCTAACATCATATGAAGAATAACACCTTTAGTTCCTCAACCCAAATATACAGATGATCCTCCCACACTATGGAAAAACATGATTTGTTTAGCATTTATTTTCAATTTTTGTACCTTTTATTCAATTTCTTACATGTATATTCCTTTTTGGACACGTCCGTTCGTTTTAGCTTTTGCTTACAGAACGTATTAACTATAATGCATGAAGCATAAGGTTCAGGATGACATTGGGAGTTAGAGAGCATGAAAAATAGAACTGAAAATAAAAACAGGACTGACAAGCAGAATGGATGTTCCCTAATCAAGCAGAGCATTCATACCTCAGATGAGGATACAGCTCCATAAAGCAATTATGTTTCAAAGTCCAATTACAAGTTCTTCGTGTAAAGAAAAATAATGGGTTGGTAAAGAAGCTGTAGGAAGGGTGCTGTTATATATCCTTTTGGCCACTTTTTCCATTTTGAAGTGCCTTTTCGGGCACTGCTTTCTCTTAGCTCCGATTATGATTACAGATTAAATACAGGACTGAGAAGACACACTTGTAATAACTGAGAAAAAAAATCCTAATAATCCAGAACTTTGCTGTATGCTTGATTCAAAATTACTTTTTCTTTATTAATTTGCAAAGGACACTCTTACGATTCTGATACAAAATTGTTCTCTGATTTTTCTTGCAACCCTGGAAAATTGCAGCATCTTGGCTTGCTTGCCCATTTTATATTTCCACTAGTTCCTCTGGCATACCAGTTTTATGGAATAATCACACCTGACATAGGTTTCAAATACAACATTGAAGTAAAAATTGCAGTACAATTTTTTTGTTTCAGAGCATTTCATAACTGCCCAAAATTGATAAGAAATTTCACATGCCATTCAACCATTATGTATATTGGACTTTATTCACAAGTATTCTTAAAGCATGTATGGATGCGTTTAAAGTTGCAGTCTCATTCATAAAGAGAATTAGAGAAGAAAACTTGAATGTGAGGAAAAATAGCAGTTAAATATTGTTTCTGTAATGCAATTATTCTTAGTTTATGGCTACTTTCAACAGACCATGGATATTGGTCTTAGTAAAAGCAGTACAAACACTTGATTATCTATTCTTTGAGATAATTCCAGCATTGATCCATATATTCACACCAAGGGCTGATTTAATGCTTTCCCCCATTAATCCATAAATGTGCAACTAATAAACTATGTGGAATGAAAAAGCTTGATCTGATCAAGTTTTAAATTAAAGGGCTTTTCAAAATATTCATTTGTACGTGCAATGAATAGGTAAAGTTACTCGTTTATTACACAAGACTGGGCAGCACTCAATTTCTTCTGGGAAGCACTCATTTAGGAGTTATTTGCATTTTCACGGAACAATTAAAGACTCCTTGGCATGAGAATGCTTCTTTGCCTACCAGGTTTTCCCCCCTTTAAAATATTACAGTTTTTAAATATTATTACCGTAATGTTTTTAATTGAGAAGCAGAATGGTTCCCTGCTATACTACTTCAGGCTATAAACTTTCACTGAGAACTGCATCCCATTTTAATTAAGACTGAAATCAGCCAGATTATTCCTTTTTCTCTATCTGAAACAATGTCCTATCTCTTCTCAGCCTTTTTGTTTTTTACAAATCTATTTAACATTTATTTTATCTGTTTCCTTAAAGGTTATAGCTATTTCCTTCTCTATTGTTTGTGAAGGAAATCTCATTTACATAGTTATTTATTTTACTGGGGAATCATCATTCCATAACTGCAACTCCACTCTCTTTCTCCTTCTTGCAGCTATTTATAAATTAGTCTTCTCCAGCTTCATATCCTCCAAATGTATTGGGTTACAGGTTAGAAGAAGCATCCATAAATTGCTCTTTCACAATCTGAAGGCACAATATCAAATTGCTGGTGCTAAATCAAGACTAATACAAATATACCCTTAAGAATAAAGCCATTCATTCTTCATAATCATGATCTAGACACGTCTAAAAATTCAACTTCAAAAAACAAACACCATTAACGACAGCAGCAAAAATATGAAGGTAGCGCTAACCTAAAATGCCACTGTGGTGCAAATTTCAGTTTTGGGGCTGAAATTTCCACTGTTGAAATACACTATATAATGACTTAGGATCTCATCAACTTCCCCACTATGGTAGATCTCTTTCATACTTCAACAAATGAAAGTTCTTGGAATGTATTTCCCATCTGAAAATGTCTAGAATGCAAATTCCCAGAGTGCAATATTTCGGCAGTAGAGCGATTATTCCAAAGAAGCCACCAGTTCTATTTCCCTGCGGGTACTTTAAAAAAAAACTTTCTTTTTAATAGATTAATCAAGGAAACATCTCATTCCAATTTTTTAAAGCTAATATCAATTCTAGGTAAGACTGAAGCCAGGACACATCAGTGACAAAAATAACAGAAGCTTTCATTAAGTTAAAAGAAATAAGGAAAACAAAATCCTCCAGATACATACCGGAGATATTTTCTCAGGAGGGTTAACACTTTTTGGAGGATCAGATCCTGCAGAAACAGAAAGGAATAAAGCCTTCTTAGGGTCTCCTTTCTCCGAGAGGTCCATCCTGTTATTGTTTTCTTTTTTAAAAAATCTGTCTCATATAACTCCTTGCTGTCATGGTGAGTTGGCTGGGAAGACTTCCAACTATGTGGTTTGGAGTTTAGTTCAGTTTTATGTTAACCCTGATTGTGCACCTTTCTGTCATGCTGAGGCAGGCAGATGATGTGACTGAATGACGAGAGCAAAATTAATTTGAATGGAGCAAGCGGTCCTTAAATCAGCAAAATCACAGGGCTCTCCCCCAACAACTCTGGGCACAGTTGTGCAATTTCTATTGCTATGACATACTTCAAGCGATCTCATATGCTCATGTCATGTCAATCAAACTGCATACCCCATGATAATTTGCACCACACAAGTTATAATTAGATGTGGAACATATATCTTTAGGTCGTCTTTGTGCTAATGGTATGCTTAGCTGCTAAGGGAGCAAAGACTTCTCTGTCTATTTAAAAGGAGCTGGCTGAACCAAACCAAACCCCCCCACCCACAAAAAAAAATCATTAAGATCTCAGAGCAAAGATGCATTGTGGGGTTTTTTTTTTCTGTTCTCTGTGCACGTCTCCGGAATCTCACCAACTCTGTACAATATTTACAATATAAAATATGAAGAGCTTCTTGTATTCTTCTCTAAATCTCTTTTAATTAATAGCTTCTTATCATTACAAGCACCTATGCCACAACTAGTGTAGGAAATGACTCTCCCCACAGAGCCCTCGGCAGAGATAAATTGTTGTCACTTTCTTTATGTTTTGTGGGATGCTTCTGACAAGACGGTGTGCTCCTGCTGCACGGGAAGCAAATATATTCCACCTAAAAGGTAATTATTTCTCAATAGGCTATAATCTGAGTAAAGAAAACCTGGCTACAGTATTTCAGAGAAAATTCCAGAAGCTGGTCAGTCCTCCATTGCTGATTCCTTTCAACATAATGATATCCTTGTCTATGCCTTTCATGCAGCTTTGATGAATCACCTCATCCTTCATTTTTGCTTGCCCTGAAAGAAATAATTGGCTGATTGATTGACCTTTCCTCATCATTACTGTCATGACCAATAGAGGAAAAAAAGATAGAAAAGAACAAAAAGAAAGGAAGCATGGGGAGACAGAAGCCCTGAATCCTTCAGTTCCTCATGTTTTTAATAAAACAAATTCAGGTCAGAGAATGTGGGGATAAATTTCCATGGGTCAATAAACTGTTATTAATAGCTTATTGGGGAAGGTATTTGAGGAGCTGTCTCACTCTGATGGAACTAGCCTGCCCCACTTATTCCAGCAGAAAAGCCCTACTTTGAATCCCATCTGCCAAACAATTTCTGCTGGTGGAGTCCAGGAGCAAAGCCTTTTCTGCTGTGGCCCCTGCCCCCACCCTCTGGAATATTCTCCCATTGGTGGTGAGATCTGCCCTCATAATCCTAGCCTTCCAGAAGAGCCTGGAAACAGCTTGACCCTGATGGAAAACTGCTACATTGGGGGGACCAGATACAGAAGCTCCTCATCCCTAGGTTGCATATCGTCTTGGGTATTAGCTTTTCTATTTAATTCTTCAAATTTTCATTTTCATGTAGTACTTTTTAACTTTTTATTATATTGTAAACTGCCTGGAGTCACTGTATCAGTGAGATGGGGTACATAAAAAAATAAATAAATATAAATAAATAAATAATGCCTACTTGATTAGCCTCTTGGAACAGAGCATCATACCACTAAAACTATTGTTAAGTCTTGTGATTTATTGACTATACCAGAACAATTAGTTGTAGGCATTTCTAGTTAAATATTACATCCTTGACACCATCACTGCCAGAGGTGCCACAGGTTGTGTATTGCATGCAGAAATGGTATAGGATAGAGTCTGAGCATGCAAGGAATTGCTGATTATTTTAGCCCTAAATTTAACATACGTCTTTAAATGATTTCAGTTCATATCTTGCAAATCTAACTTTATGGGGTTATGACAATTTTCAGTGGAAAAAAATGAATGAAGCATGTTTTGAATTATCTAAAACAGTCTTCCTCAACTCAACATTCTCAATAAATATATATATATATATTTGTAATTCATTACAAAATCAATGAGGTGTAGATTTCTTCTTCTTTTCAAATCTAATCTTATTTTATTAGAATCCTGGGATTCAACAACCACAAACTAATAGCAATAGCACTTAGACTTATATACCGCTTTACAGTGCTTTACAGCCCTCTCTCAGTGGTTTACAGAGTCAACATAGTGCCCCCAACAATCTGGGTCCTCATTTTACTGACCTCGGAAGGATGGAAGGCTGAGTCAACCTAAGTGCTGCATAGATGAATTGAGAAATGCCAAGGCTACACATTCAGCTGAAGAATTTGCGATTAATATGGGACCCAAACTCAGGACTTTTGATTAAAAAATACTATTCCAGGTAGTATACTTCTCCCAAGTATTTCTTCTCCCAAGTATTTTTCTTCAACAAACTAAATGCAGTTGTTTCATTCTTAACATTTGGATCTAGAAACCCTTGCTGTGGTTCTAGAAATTTGTCTGGGACAGAACTATTGAGAGGGGCAGGGGGCTTCAAATAACAGATGAGTATACTAATGCTGATATCCTGGAAACTTCCATATACCACAGTTTTTGATCCCTGTTCTTTGAAAGTAGATTGGGCATGGTCAGAATTCTCTTCTTTTGTACCAACACAGAAATCCCAAGAAGAATCACTGCCCTGTCTTGTGCAATGGCCAGTCTTTTTAGCAAAAGAAATCCCCCCCCTCTAGAACTTTCTATTCTATATTCAAGGAAATCAAACTAAAGTCATGCCTACAAAAGTGGCATAGCTTGGCCTGGCATTGCGTTTGTCATTCTGATGAAAGCAGCAACCTCCTGCACACACTGCTGATTAAGCAGGCATTAAGTGAACGGGCAAAGTAATGATAGACAATTGTAGCAATATGTACATCATATAACCTTTCTATTTATCCCACTCAGGCAGTTGTGAAATGTCAAGCTTGTCTATTACGTGCTCAGGTAGCATGTAGAATGAGTCCAAGATTTGTTTTTGTGATACTCATATCCCATGATTATTAGAGTTACATTTGTGTAGTTATTCAAATTACATCCTCGAGGGCTGGGAAAGGAAATGTCAGAAATTTAGATCTTCTTTGGCTCCATTCCACAATAATGACATATTTTTGCCCAGCTTTTGACCAAAGCCAAGCTTTAATACACTTTAATGTAAGTGGGAGATACACTTCTGGTCTATTTATGTGGTGGATTCAGACTGCCCATCTCATCCTGGGGCTGGTTCAGTTAAGCTTTTTGATCGGCATCTAGGTGCCATTCAGAGGTGCTATTCAGCCAGTTCTGACAGGTTCCAGAGAACCGGTAGTGATAATTTGGAGAACCAGCAAATACCACCTCTGATTGACTGACTGCGGCAAATACCACCTCTGATTGGCCAACCACATAGCCACGCCCACCAAGCCACACCCACAGAACCGGTAGTAAAAA
>JANHJO010002812.1:140816-157132 GCA_032468235.1 Pseudoxyrhopus heterurus
TGGAGCTGGTGGGATTCGATCAGCCAAACTGCTGATCTGCAGTACTCTGTTCTTACCACTTGAACCACCAAGCTCCCAATGATTCTTCCTGTTACCTTATTGAGTTATATGATTATTTATTCCAGTAAGCAGTCTACCTTTCCTATATTTCATATTATTTGTTCTTATGCTTGCTTCCTGATCATGATACATATTCTTCAATAGGAAGATAAAGTGATTCGGTGCACTCATTTTTAATTTTTTTTTATTTATCCACAATTTATTGTGGTATACACAGTCAAAAGCTTAGTATAAAATATTATGATAGGTGGACTTAGCCCTCCATCCTTCCGAGGTCGATAAAATGAGGACCCAGATTGTTCGGGGAAATATGCTAACTCTGTAAACCGCTTAGAGAGGGCTGTAAAGCATTGTGAAGTGGTATATAAGTCTAAGAGCTATTGTTATAATTGATAAAGTTAAAATAAATATTTTGGGGGGATGTTTTCATTTTCCAACATGATGTCAATTTTTTTCTGAATTCAACTTGCACATCTGGCAGTTTTGCTTCCCTGCCATGTTGAAATACAAAATCCTGAGCATTATCTTCTTAGCATGTGAGATAAGTGCAGTTGTTTGCAGTTTGAGCATTCCTTAGCTTTTTCCCTTTTTTATATTGGAAAATAAATTTATCTCTCCCAATCTCTTGGCCACTGCTGCATTTTCCACAGCTGCTTTCAGTCAGCAAGTGGCACTTTCACTGCATAAACTAAGCTGTTTGGCTGGTATTTCATCATTTCCTGCAGCTTTGTTGTGAGTATTATAGTATATTCTAGGGTCTGTTTAACAAAATGCCTGGCTGTAATTCAATGATTAAATCTTTATACTGTACATGTCGTTGATTTTGGAGGGGTTTTGTACAGTTCTTCCATATTTTCACACCCTCTCTTTTACATGTCTTCTTTCTCCAGTAGAATTTTATCTTCTTTATCTTTTAGAATGGCCATCTTTGCATAAAAGAGTCCCTTGATTTCTTTAACTGTCTTAAATAATTCTCTTGTCTTTCCCATTTGATTCTGATCCTCAGTTTCTTTGCATTGCGTGTTTAGATATAATGCCTCATATTTTGCTCTTCTCTACAGTTTAGCGTACCGTATTTTTCAGAGTATAAGACACATTTCCCCCCCCTAAAAGAGGCTGAAAATTAGGGTGCATCTTATACTTCGAATGTAGCTCCTGCCATTTTCGCCCTCACCTGTTCCAGGCTGCAGAGCACATCGCGCCTCCTGCCTCCCGCCTGTCCCTCTAGTTTTCAGCAAGGCTGCAGGGATGCTGCCTCTGCACAACAGCTGATTGGGGATATTCGTCAATCAGCTGCTGAAACTGAAACTGGCTTCAGCACGGGGGGGGGGGGGAAATCTGAGGCAGATTTTTTCTCCCTTTGTCTCCTGTTCTGAAGTCAGTTTCAGTTTCAGCATAGACTGATTCACCATGAGCAGCCCCAATCAGCTGTTGTGAGCTGTTGGGGAGAAAAACAAGAGGGGAAAAAAATCTGCCTCTGCCTCTCAGATCTTTTTTCCCTTTGTTTCCTGTTCTGAAGCCTATTTCAGTTTCAGTTTCGGCCTGATTCAGCACAGGAGACAAATTGCTGGGAGGCAGAGGCAGATTTTTTCCCCTTGTTTTCCTCTCGAAAAGCTGGGTGCGTCTTATACTTCAAAGAGTCTTATACTCCGAAAAATACCATATATTCGGGCAAATTCATGTCACTGTTGTCTTTCCCTTGTCCAGCTACTTTTAACATATTGGCAGACTGTCATTAACCTTCTTTTGCATTTTGGGATATTTTTGTTTGCTTCCTCTGTAATACAGTCACCAATGTTGATTCAGTGTTCTTCAGGCACTCTATTTATTAGTCTAATCCATTTAATCTAGTCTTTAGTTTCATCACATAACCATATTAAATACTGCTAAGTTCTCAGCTTGGGCTATAAAGCACTATAAAGTGCTATATAAGTCTAAGTGCTATTGCTATTATTTTGTTTCATTGTTTGATTTAAGTTGCAAGCAGAAAATTATGATCTAAGCAATATGGTGGTTGTGCCCGAGGGTGAAATATTATTTGCAGAAAATTAGAAATTGTATATTCGAAATAACAGGATATAAACTAGAAATGGAACCAGAGATTTTCTTATTAGGGATGTTTCAGGATAAATTGGAGAAAAAGACCACATATCTAATGCTACACATTATTACGGCCACAAGGATAGTATTTGCCCAAAATTGGAAGGATAAAGAACTACCAATAGAGAATAAAATGATATATAAGGTATTAGAATGTGCAGAGTTGGATAAACTTACAATGATGTTAAAAGAAAAGGAGGAGACGGAACATTATAAGAGTTGGGAAATGTGGTATGAATGGGTTAACAAAAGGAAAGCTTGAAGACATGAATTAAGGGAGGTCAAGAATACATAGATCAACAAAAGACAGAAACTGTATATAGAATGTATATAATGTAATAAATAACATTTAAGTGAGAGCAAAATCGAGCGAAAGGGTTTAAAGGTACATATGTTTAAATATTGGAAGATAATCAATAGAACGATGCTTGAGAATGTATAACAATCTGCTTCACAAATCATAACCGATATGTGTCGGAAAGACAAGTACGTATATGTTATATGTGATGTGAGTCTTGTATGTATGTGTGTTTTCTTTTTTAAAATCAATAAAACTTTGTTAAAAAAAATAATGATGTCTGGTAGAAGACATGTCTATTCTGAAATAATGCCTATATCATGAAATGTCTATACCGTGAAGTAGAATATTAGTATATTCCTCAAAAATGTCTCAAAATTGCTGTGAAACTCTCATGAGATTGACTAGTGCTAGGATCTTGGTATTCTTTTAAGATTCTTTTTTCTCCACTTCCCTCTCTCCTCCTCCTACAGTAGCACTTAGATAAGGACAGTTAACCTCCACTGTAAGATACAAAGTGAAGCTCATTCTGTTTTCTTCAGCAGTATGAAATTTCAGGAATTGCCTCTTTTCCCGAGGATTTTGTGTGTGTGAAAGATAAAGCACATCGTAGTCCAGTACATTATACGTTTATTGTATTTACTTTTAAATATTCAATATAAATAATTATTTATAAATATGCAGTGCAACACAGTTCACGCAGGAAGATTCCTAAAGCAGACATCATAATGTTTAAGCCTGAAAAATACCTCTGAATCTGTTATAATTCTAACTAAAAATTTCAATTATTAGTATCTGATCTAATTCATTCTGCAAACTTTCTCCTCTGCCCACCTTTCTTATTTCCACCTGCTACTAAATTACATCAGTTTAGTGTAGTGATTAAGGTACCTGGCTAGAACTGGGATACAATGAGTCCTAGTCCTGTCTCACACACAAAGCTATCTCAGTGGCCATGGCCAGACATTCACCATCAGCCCTAGGAAACAGGTAATGTCAAACCACTTCTGAAAAACTTTATTAAGAAAATTGGAGGGAGTCAACGACTCAAAAGCATAAATAAAAATCAACAAATAATAAATAAATGTAATAGAATCAAACTTAAAAGTAGAGACATATATCACTGATACATCATTTTATAAAAAGTCTCTATAATGTTATAAATGTACATTTCAATCCTTTCAACCATATCCCTTTGTTCAATTTGTATATTGTAACCAACTTTTTTAGTCCATTTAATCATACATTCTTTTCTTTTCTTTCAAATTTCAGTAAAAGTTTATATATTTTGGCAATAATGTGTTCATCATTTATACATAAAAGTTTATATATTTTGTAAGCAATATTTTATTATACCGTTTGCCTTCTTTGTAATATGGAAGGGAAAGTTGTTTGTCAGGAGAAACATAAAGTAAGCTGAATGCAGTACAGTATGTGTTAAAACTAGAAGAAACAGAATCAGGAATGAATGGGTGCTCATTGAATTGGGATTGAACAAAAATTGAGGGATCATTATAGAAAAATATTGAGGAGTTTTTGGCATATAGAGAGAAAGTAAGAGAATCAAATACAGAACAAATATATAAAGGAAAAATAAATGGGTTGAGAGAAAGGGGAGAACTAAGAAAGTCACGGTTCGACGGAGTTAATGAGATTCTTAAAAAGAAAGAAGTGAGAAATTTAAGAAAAAAATGTATGAAACAGTGTGTAGATATGGTAGAAATATGGATAATGTATAATTTAAAATATGGAGAAGTATGGATAAATTGTGTTTGTGTAAACCAGATTTATCTATATTTCCTTTTCTCTTGTCTTATAGCTTTTTTTTGGCTCCCTCTTCCTTGTTGTTGTTTTAGCATTTTGCATAACATCGCTTGCCCCAAAGGAAACAGTGAATTTCACATAAAAGTTCAAGGCATAATATATAGCAAGCAAGACTGCTGACAAGCATTGCTTTTTTAAACTAGTTTGCTGCAACTCATTTATAATGTTTTTATTTAATCATGTGATGGTGGTATAGAGCACAAAAGCAGAAATGAGAGATGCTGCTACAAATTCATGAGACATTTGCATAGCAAAGAATTACTTGGCAAATAAAGCTATTAAATTTAACTGGCTGACATCTCAAAAAGCCTTTTGTGCATAATCATTGAAAAGACTGTTGTTCTTATATACTACTACCAACACATTTATCATAATGCTGGTATTGGCAGTTTGGCCAAATGCCAGCATCATCTTATCTGATTATTATTATTTTTATTGCAAGGTTTGACCTGATTTGTATTTGAGTAGAAAATAATCAGTAAATAACAGGTTTTTAAATGATGAAAGGAGAAAAGAACCTTCCACGTTATTGCCAAGAAAACTGGATGATATGTCCAATGCATGAAACTCATTTGAAACGAGATATTCCATTGATCTTATTGTATTGGTTATTCTGGGCATTGCAATTGACAGCTTAGGAACTGAATTCAGCTTGAAATACATTATCTTATGAAGCACTGCTAATTTTTAGTCAAGATATGATTTAACAAGGCATCCTCAAGGCAAAAAAAAAAATCTTCCTAACTTTTAAAGTGTAGAATGCATAGATGTTCTATACTTTAGTGATACCTACCTGAGTTGCAGATAAAATGCATTGGTTATGCTATGAGGACATACACTGTATTTCATAATTAGGCTTTCATAACTACTCATGGGTATCTAAAGGGGAGCAATTGATGTCAGGCACACCGTGAGATCATTCTGCAAATGACATACTATGTATCATCTATGTCAGGGGTATCAAACTCAAGGCCACGTGGCCAGCCTGGAAACAGCAAAGGCTTGGTCTGCAGTGCTTCTGCCAATGAAAACAGAGTCCCATTTTTGCTGACAGAGGGCTGCAGGAGGCCTGTGCAGCTGAAAACGGGGTGTGGTGCTCCCCCCCCCAAGCTCCATCTATCAAAACAAACTAAAAACAAAATAAAGGGAGAAATGTTTCCCCTTTTGTATTTGAGCATACAAGAAGGGACAGGAAAGGAGAAAGGGAAAGAGCATAGACAAAGAAAAAGAAGAAAAGACGGGAAGAGAATAAGGAAGGTAAAATAAGGAAAGAGGGGAAGGAAGAAGAAAGAGGGAAGGAAAAAGAAGGAAAGGAAGGAAGGGAGATTATAATGAGAATGAGGGAGGGTCTCAGGGAAGTCCTGTCTTAGCACTTGGTCACCACAGGTGCTCCCGACATGAGTGACATCGAGCTGGCCATGCCCATCATGGCCATGCCCACCCCACCCTCCAGCCATGCCCCCTCAGCCCTCTGAGGTCAAACACAACCCTGATGTAGCCCTCATTGAAATTGAGTTTGACACCCCTAATCTACAGTATGCTATGACATCATCTATGCCATGCCATCAACATCAACATAACAACATACGCAAATTGATGCAAACAACATAACCTGAGTTATTTAAATGATATCATTGTGCTTATGACATCATTGTGACTTCTACTGTAAGGCTATGTGATAATGAACAGATTCAAATCTCAATAGAACTAATGGGATACCTTCAGGATTTACTATGCATTTTAATCCATTGTTAGAAAAACACAATCAATTTTATGATCACCTTATTAGCGATTTCTAAATCAACCAATGTCCCGTATGCTTCAAATATATAACTTGATTCAAGGAACCAAATTGACTCAAATTTACATTTGGATCAAAGTCCATTCTTTTTTTTTATTTGAACACCCCTGACTCTATTTGACATATCCAATGATTTGGTTCAAAGATTAAATTTGAATTAGTTGCACTGAAGCTTCAGATAGGCATAGCATGTAAATTCCTGTCTTTCACCTCTAAAACATACAAACATGTATTTTACTTAGGGATACATCAGGAAATGTATATATAATATATACATTTATAAAATTAAATATATTTTGATTTTGGAATGTTGATACAGAAGACTGAATGCAGAAATCTAGAGCAAATTTGGTCTGAATGAATATCTCCAGAGTAATTCCTGTCTCTCATCCAATATCATACACATATTAGAGAACAATAAGAATAATATTAAATTTCCTTTATTGGGGAAAAAATACCTTCTTCACTTGACCATGAACTCTTAGAACTCTCCTTTCTGTTGAAACCCAACAATGTAGTATTCTGCATCACCGGGTTGGAATGCAGAAATCTGGATGTTCACAACTTGTGAACCACAGAAATCGACCTTGGTCAGTGCTAGCTTGATTGCATCCATCAAATGGTCAACAATTCATAATTGGGAACTGATACGTTCCAAACTTCCGACCCTGAATACTTGGAAGGTGTCCACCGACCCAAGGCAATTTCATCATCTTCCTTTGCTGCTGGCCATGTGTGTTCAAAGGCGGTCTGGCTTCAGAGGTAGAATGAAGCTTTTCACTCTGAATTTCAGATGAAGGATATGCCCTTCTTCTGGGCAGCTTCTTTTTTGCCTGGGAAGGAGTTTCACCTTTTTGGAGGGGTGGTAGGGGGGCTTTCTTTCTACTTGTGAGAAGATACCTATTACCTGCAGGTAACTTCTTTCCAACCGGAATCATCTCGATGCATTCATTAAAGTAAAATCTCCCTTCCAATTCTCTTTTATTATGCCCATCAAAGATCCTGTGTTTTCCTGCCTGAGATTTATTCTTCCTAAAGCTGTAGGATATTTTGGTCCTAGCTTGAGGCTTGTTTCTTTTGGCATATAGTTTTCTTGTCTGAATTTGGAGCTCTTTCCTTTTCAGGTACAACCTTGTGGCACTAGAGCCAGACATTTGTCCTTCACGAGCCTGTTTGGGATCAAGAGAATACTTTATCTCTTGAACATTTAGTTTGATTCTCTTCTCTGATTCCAACTCTAATGGAATCCCTTCTTTCTGGACTTCCACTTCTAATTTTTCATCCTTTAGATTTTTCTTTTCAAGGTTCACCATGTGGCTCTTGTTTCCTTCAGACTGTGGCTCCTGTTTCTCAGTGTGGGGTTCACCTGTCTCAGCCTGAGAGTTGCATTCAGAAATGTGTTTCCTTGGAGTGGCATTGCCCCTGGGATCTGAATTTTTAGGACTAGGAAATTCCTGGTCTGATTTCTGTAATCCAAAATTCACTTTCCCTGGCCTGGTCTGTCCATCTTCTGACCTTGGCTTCCCAAATTTTGTTCTATGATGTCCCGCATCCTGATTTGCAGGTCCATCCCCTGACTTAGCAATACCAACATTTCGCAAAATGTTCCCTTCCTCTGGTTTGGGTTGCCTCTTGCTTGACTTAGGACGCCCTTCATCCATCTGAGGATTTTTCTCACCTGGTTTTGGAAAAATAAAGTATCCTGTATCTGGCTTGAAGTGTTCCTCTTCTGACTGAGGTGATCCTTTATTTGTTTTGCTATGGCCTTCTTTTGAATCACATTTCACCTCCCCTGGCATGGGAAATCCATGAAGGTTTCCTCCCGGCCTAGGACAATTCTTGTCTGACTTGAGATGCTCTTGACAAGCTTTTGGATGTTCTGTTGCATTTGTCTGGTGATGCCCAGCATTATCCTGATTTGTCGTCTTGTTCCTTCCTTCAGCCCAATCACGGCACTCTTCAGCCCAGTCCCGCCATTTATTTGCCCACTGCCGCCATTCATCGGCCCATTGCCGTCTTTCACATGTCCAGAAACGCCGCCTGTGTGGACGATAGCGTCCCTTGTCCAGCCTGCAATCTGAAGCCAAACTTCCTACTGATCCATTAAATTCTCTGTCATAAACTGGAATCCCTGCAAGAAGCAGAATTCATTACTTAACCATAGAAATAGGTATATGATTAAGACTCATCCTTACTTCATGGCTCAGTATTTGTGGATAGGAGAATTTTTAAACTTTCTAGTCACTGATTGAGAGAAAAAATTAATGTCTAGCTTACTTGATCTAGGCTTTCTGTTGGAAACATCAGGCAAAAGTAATTTGAAAATCATAAAATAATCCACTGTGATTGTATTTTGCTTTATAATTTGTTCTTCCTGCTTTGAGGAGCTCTAAGTGGCATGTCTGGTCTTTTATCCTCCCTACAGACTTGTAAGGTAGCCTTGACTAACAGTTGGTGACAAGCCAAGATCACTCGGAAAACTACTTGCAGAACATATTAACATTCAAAGAACTAATGGTATGTGCAACGTGATTCACCCTTTTTTCCCAGAAGGAGGGAATGATCAGATTCTGTGGAAGATGCTTATCATACTTCAGTGTTGAGAAGTTGTTCCCCTGGGGAATCAAATTAGCATCTGTAGGTGATAAGCAAATGAATTATTGTCTTGTATTTTGGACAACCAAGCCAAATATCTTGATCTGGTTCTATTATGTTCTTTTTTCTTTCACACATGACAACCCTCTGGAGCAAGTATGTATATTCCTAATCAGGATCCCTTAGGTAACAATTACATGTCTTAAAAGAGTAATTTCTACTATGGAATTTACTGTCCATCAGTATAATTTACTTCTATATAGACAAAACAGTCTGTATTTTTAACAGCTGGCATAAATAATATGCAGCAAAACCCCCAGTATGCTAACATCAAAATTTAGCATATTTTATAACAACATAAACAACTAGCAGCTGTTCAACCAATGGTTGGTCAATGGTTGTCAAAATACCCAGTAAGCTACTAATATCAGTTACTGAATCAAACCACACATACAAGAGTGGAAGAAATGCTATTCAAATGAAGAGAATTTCCACCAAAAGCAACGTTGACTCATTTATATTATAGTCTTTATAACTTCTAGAATCTATTCCATATAGATGAAATATGGATGTATATAGCTAAAATTCAGTAAGAGAAAAAGAAATTTCTTAATGGTTAGTTTGGCAATACTACAGGGTATACCATATTTAACCATAGTTTCATAAATTACATTTCATAAATTACAATTTGCTAGATTTCCACAATTTACTAAGCCATAATTTATGGTATACAAGCCACAGTAACTGGATTTGTACAATGCTCCAAACCAAAACCTAACAGACAGACCATTAAAAGAGCTGTAGGACAGATAACAAGAATTAATGCCTTTAATTGAAAGTGGTATAGTAATATTTAATCAATTACTTTTGCTTGTATTGCAGAAAGCAGTTTATTTCATTATAAACAGTGCCTTTGATTAACCTTCTTTCTTGATTTCTGCTGTTTCAGACAAATTGGAAATACAGCATAACGTTGCAACAGAACACATTCTGATTATAAAACCCAGTGCAAATTAGTTCTTCTTTCAGTTCTAGTGTTTTTTCTCCTTTGGATTTGACTCTCTTTGGGAAGAATCCTATTCACCTATTTTAGTTATTGGCTGTTTGGATCCCTTCGGGCCTACAATTCAGAAAAAAGAAAGCTAAGTCCCTCGAATTCATCTTGAATTCTGTAGGAAGAGATTGCATACAAATGTCATCTGCCTGCCTGCCTACCTTTCTGCCCTCCCTGAGACAGAAATGTCTTGGGGAAAGATCAGGTGCCTTCAAGAAGTCTCATGGACACTAAAAACAATATTTCACACTGGAAAGAAGAAAGTGTCATCTGACCCATTCAAATTTACCATTAACATGGATAGATACCGTCTTCCCATTTTCTTCAACTTCCAAGTATTTGCTTTCATTCTCAAGATGCCTGAAAGGAGAGGTATTGGCCAGTTACTGTACTTCATTATTATTCTTATATAATGGTTCTAGGAAAGGCACTTGTAATTTCTTGCTTAGATTTCAAAGCAACTTAATAACAGGTCTTGTTTGTTATGCAGTTTGAAAGTCTAAGTTATTTACTGTTTACTAAGAACCACTGATCTAACAGATCTTGGCTGATTTTGAGAAGACAGGCAGGGTCAGACCCAGAGGTGGTATTCAGCTGGTTCAGACCAGTTCTGATAGTGGAAATTTTGAGTGGTTCGGAGAATTGGCAAGGTTGTTAGTTAAAACCATTGATATCTAAGGAGGAAAATTTATCCAAAATTTTGTTCCCCTTTGAAAAGTTTTTTTTTAATTCTCCTTTTATCAAAGTGAATGATAACTAGTAGAAAGAAATGCAGATCTTCTATATGAGCCATGGTGGCGCAGTACTGCAGACTACTTCTGCTGACTGCCAGCTGACTGCAGTTTGGCAGGTCGAATCTCATCAGCTCCAAGGTTGACTCAGCCTTCCATCCTTCCAAGGTGGGTAAAATGAGGGCCCAGATTGTTGGGGGCAATATGCTGACTTTGTAAACCGCTTAGAGAGAGCTTTAAAGCACTGTAAAGCAGTATATAAATCTAAGTGCTATTGCTATTTTCCACCAGTCCTAATTTTTGTATTAGACTGTTGGTGTGTGAAGTTTTTCAGACACAAATAAGACATTAACATTTCTGTACGGAGAGATCTAAGTATCAAGTGAAGGAGTCATAGAAAGGCATCCACTTTTCATCTTACCTTTTGGTTGTGACCTTTTTGCCATTGATGACGGCGGTCATGATAGAAAAGTGGTGGAATCTTTTAGGAGCACTGAAGAACGATACAGAAAAATCTGAAACACAGAGGGCATATATGTACGATGAATCATTTCTAAATGCATTTGCTTTTCTCTTTAAACAAATGTTGTTATCATCAAGGTCCAAACGTCTTCACAAATTCTCTGTCCTGCAGACTTCTCTATTAGTTTTGTCTATTTTCTCCCATTGTTAAATAAATGAAGACTAGTATTATTTTCCTTCCGCTGGCCCAGTAAAATAATCTGATTCCCTCCATTTTTATTTTTGTTGCCATGGTATCTCATCATACAAGCCTTGAAGACCTCCTGGGGACAGGAGATTAGTGGAGCCTGTATATATGTTTTATTGTTGTGTAATTAGACAGTTATGGGAAGAGCCTCAATTATTTTAATTTGGTGTTGCCTTACGGCTTTGACACGGAGTTTTTATTTAAGTGTTTTATAAGCCATCCGGTGTTATTTAGTTAAGATGGAATGATGATATAAATTTGCTAATAAAGAATTAAATGCCAAAGGCCAAATTCATCAAACCAGTGAACCAACAATGAAATGTCTACACATGATGGAAAATATTTTATTTTTCTTTTTGGATAAATGCAGTCTTCATCATTTACATCTGCTTTGTTTTCTGTTAAACTAAATTTCCAGTTCAATCAAAATCCTTCAAATTTGGCTATTAAAAAGAAGGTCTGGCTAATTTACTGCCGAAAGAAGTATAACAATGATTATTCCAAATTAATTGTGGAAAGGGGGTTTACATATAATATTACCGGAAGAGAAACGCTGTCTTGTGAAGAATATTTTGATGCCATCCTGATCAAATACTGATAAGTGTTTCTCATCCTCAGTTTTTTCTAAGAAGAGAAAATAAGACAAAATGAGACCATTACGTATGTATGCAGTGAGTGCTGGGTAAAGAAAATGACTTTAATGAGAAATAATATCATCCAAACTGTTGCGTTTTCTTTTTCAGTGATCTATGGGGATTTTAAGAAAAGCAATCAGTAGAGATCTTTGCTCAGAGATTGATTCCTTCTATTCGTGCAGAATAGCTCGTCTTTGATTATCATGTTTGCAAAGCAGTGTGGGGGGAAAAACCCTCCAGCCTATTCTTGCTTGGATTAAAAATTAAACTAAACAAAGCTAAACTATACCATTCTCTACTAGATATTTGTAACCTCTGAGTCCAAATATTGAGGAAACAAACTATTGAGCTCAAATATCGAGGAACCCAACTATTGGGATTATATCTTAACATTTGTTTTACTGCTTTGAATGAAAAGTGTCAATTTATCTGGCAATTTCAAATATTAAGCCATAATTTGGATGACCCTGCCTCTAAAACAGGCCTTGCTCTAAGCTGATATCTCATCTATCAGATGGTAGCCTCCAAAATTCCTAGCTAGAGTGCACATAGTTTTGTTTTCTTATTGCTGTTTTATAAGTGATAGTTCACATTGAAATGGAGGAAAAAACAGGTTTTGGTTCCCTCCAAAGTCTTTTAAATCATCCAATCTCTATTTTCCTTATCGAAGATCATAGGGTGTAAGAAGCCCAATGGTGTATATTCATTATTATGAAAGGTATCAAGCCCTTGATGAAATAATTGATTTCATTTTAAAAGAACCTTATGTCTTCTCTAATTTACTCACTTGTTCCTTTGGAAGTATCTTTGCTATTTCCATCATGGTGGTTACGAGTACTTTCTGGAATAAAAGAGACATCAACCTATGGGAACTTAAAGCTGAATCCATATCACTAGTTTTGAATAATTCCAAGATTATTGCTTCTGATCTCCACCACCACTAAATAGCAGCTCACTGTGTACTGTACAATGAGATACTATAAAGAAATAATATAAGAAGGCTTATAAAACCAGTGATAGCAGATACATGTTTTCAGATAGACAGCTACACAAAGAGAGACCATGTAAGAGTAAAATTCAGTTGCATACTTCCAATATTGGCAGAATGGAGCGGCATAATTTTCTCTTCCCTGTGCAGCCTGCACTAAAAATTGTTCTGAGGGAAGTGCCCACCTCATTCCACCTCCAACCAAGCCTCCAGAGCTAATGTGGAAGTCACAGAAAGAATTGCAAAGGGAAGGAAAGAAACAAGAGAATTATATCCCACTGATGGAAGCTCACTTATTTAATCCGTTAAAGGAAAAACCAAGAGAGATCAAATGGATCAACAAGCCTACAATATGTGCAGAATATAAATGGAAGAAACAGATCCTTTGTATTTGAAGCATCTTGATTACATGAACAGAAAGTCAGGTATTCATATGCATTTGGAGAAAATCAAAGTTGCATCATTTTACTGTATATAATTGGGAGGAGAACTAATGTATGGAATGTCTAAAAGTTGAATCATGGCAACTGGACCAAACTTTGTTAATCTTGAGATGTTTCATTGCTCATCTAAGCAACTTCATCAGTCAGAGCAAAATTAGTTAGGCAGAGAGTCAGAGTGTCGTTGGAATGTACCAACTCTTGTCCTAAAGGTGCTTTTTTCGGGAGGCAACTGGACTTTCTTGTTTTTCCTTTGAAGATATTTTGCTTCTCATCCAAGAAACTTCTTCAGCTCTGACTTTATGATGGGGAATGGAAGGATGGTGGGGTAAGGAAGGATCCAGTCAGAGCTGAAGAACTTCTTGGATGAGAAGCTAAACATCTTCAAAGGAAAAACAAGAAAGTCCAGTTGCCTCTTGAAAAAGCATCTTTGGGACAACCATGACCTGGATGACGGAGAATCTCTACAGACTCGTACCAACACTTGCCATACCAATTTCATGGGTTTCTCCCCCAAGTGGCTTGCAATTGTGGTCCAGTTGCCATGATTCAACCTTTAGACACCTTTGGTCTGGATGACTGAGTCTTCATTGATGTAATGAATGTAATGTTGGGAGGGGTTGTTATATATTTTTATTTTAATTTCTGCTTTTCATTTAAATTCATTCCAGTGTCAGTCATCATCTATGGCCTAGATGTTTTGTATTTGGATTACCTGATCAAAAATAAATGAGAGTGAGCTATTGAATCTCTTCAAAGACCCAAAAAGAGAAGGGCACAAGAGAGGAACAAGGGTTCTTACTATCTGAAAGGACTTTGTAAGCTTCAACAATCTCCTTGAATTTCTGCTCAGCTTCTTTTCTGTTCTCTGGATTCTTATCTGGATGCCATTTGAGCACTTTACTCCGGTACCTGCATAGTTTCACATAAGTGTAACAAGTGTTAATTATCAAGCAATTAAATCCATAATAGAGCTGCAACAATGTTAGCGATCAACCAGCTAGGATATACAAGAATTCCACCATGAATTATGTTGGGAGCAAATTTGAATATTTCCACTGAGTTTTGTCATGGCACAAGTAGCACAGGAATGGAAAAAGAATGCAGATTGGGAAAATTTGCATTGAAAAGCTTGCATCGAATAAATATACACATAAAATTTGGGAAATGGGTAAATGGCATTTTTTAAAAAAAAGATTTTCAAGCTATTTGCATTAAGAATTACATAAATCAGGAGATGAAGCATACAATAGCTATGAATACTAGATGACAGTAAATCTAAGTAATGATTTTTCTCCTGTTTTTAAAAAATCCATGCCAAAAATTGCCAGAATGGATATTGTCTTTCTAAGGCAGACAATGCAATATGTTGGTTTTTACTGATCCAGCCCCCTATACAAACATCCACATATATTGGAAGCAAATAATCTTTTTTTATATCATTATTCCAGACAGCTTCTCATTATTCACATGAGAGAGAGTAACTCCCAATAATAGGGATGAGACTATGATCAGATTTCTGACTAAATTATCCATGGAGGAATCCTATCACAGTAATGTTCTTTTTTCCATCATTGCCATAGACATAAATGACAAATAACGAGAACAAAACTTCAAAAAGGAACCAGTTACTGTTATTTGGTCCCATGAGCCAAATTCACAAGGAAGCAAGAAATGCCATGTTTGGGTAGCTGGGACTGTATGAGGGAAAAAGATGATTTGAAGGACTTATCTTACGCTCGTTTAATATCATTCATGGAAGCACTTTGGGGAATGTCCAAAACTTTGTAATAATCCATCATGATGTTCATCCATCCACTACAGGGGTTAGCAGGGAAGATGAGAAATAATGGCAGCCAGATGTGAGAGTGTTTTTTTTACCTGAAAATACAATGAGAAGGCACACGCGTTGTGTAGTTTTGAGATAAGGCGGGACAGATTTTGTTCATGTCATTATGATGGAATCTAATCAGGGGGAAAGCTATTTAAATTCATGGTGCAGCTGTGTCTTCCTTCTGTGCCTACCTAAAAAAACATAGTGCACTAAACAAAGACAGATCCAAGACAAAATTTCCCAATTGCACCAACCACGTTACAATTTTTCCTAGTGATTAAACCAAACTGAAATACTCTCTAATTATCCCACTTGTCCAAATGTACTAATCTAATCTTACTAGTTCAAATGCATCTTTGTTCTTCCGCCATAAGCCTCATATACATTTGCACTGGATATTTCATATGATTAAACTTGTGTGCATTTAAGGTCCCTCTAGAGTCATTGAAGCATCTTAATGATGCCCTGTATCACTTCATCTCCCTACTAAGATGAAACCAAAAACAACAGTAAAAAACACTGGTGGGACCGGAACCAAATCTTAGGCATGTTTTTGGGAAATACAATGACTTTCAGAGGCTTCAAAAGGGATACATTTTAGTAGATGCCTTTGTGTGTGCCAGATTTCTTGGGTTTATTCAGTGCATTTAGAATTTAATTTAATTTATCTAACTATAGCAGAATTTATACTCAATTAAATCTCTGGTGTTCTATTATTCATATAGTCATAATTTTGACATTATTTTTGTTTCTCACAGGCAAAATGGAAGGCCAGGATACAACACTTTATTTTTTCTGAAGCTTTTGTTCTAAGCCTTCATTTTTATCCCTCGCCTTACAGTCAATTTGTTGATATGGTACAGTAGATTCCTAGTTTCTTCCTTTCTAAGCCCTGACCGTTTTTACCGTATATTTTATATGATACTTACTTTTCTCCCAAATGGTTGATCCTTCAGCCAGTTATTATTCCATTAGAGACTGTAGCCAATTTTCTTGATGTTCAATTTCTTACCTCTGTCTAACAAAGGATAAAAAAATACACTTATTGTAAAATTGTGAATAAAACACTAATTGCGGCAAGCAAAGACAATCATGCTTTATACCATTAACTCAATTGTGCCTTATCACTATTTTAAAAAGTATGGCATCATCAAGAGTGATGGTTTCAGTTTCCAATTATTTATAAATAAAGACAGTAATTTATTTTATTAATATTGTTCAGTGTAATACAATGATAGCATTTACCT
>JANHJO010002813.1:10255-23100 GCA_032468235.1 Pseudoxyrhopus heterurus
GCTCATGAGCCTTCTCACTCTAGCGTCAATCAGAGGTTCAGCTTCCCCCTCATTATTGTCCAGCTGAACCTGCTCTTATTGAGTTACAGAAGGCCCACCCTCTGCTGGCACACTTTCAACCAGGGATTTTTCCCTTGGCTCCAAGATAATCTGCTCATCAAAGTCAGACTCACTGCTTGACTCTGCAGCACGCTGTGGAACCACAACATAGTCCTTATGAGGGAAGGGACATTGTCTATGCTCATAGAGCCACGCCCAGGCCCTGGTCTGATGAAATTAATGCATTGCATGACAAGGCTTATAGTACAGTGCTGAGTTCCATCGACTCTGTATTCCAGCATTCCAGATGGCCTGACTCTGCAGGAACTTTGGGTGAAACTATTTAACATGTTTCAGTGCAGAAGTGTAGGTGCCACCAGCAGGCTATCATGTGATTACTATAGAGTAAAATTAAAACCAGGTACGAGCATAAGTGAGCACCTGTGCAGAATTAACAGTATGAGGGAGGAGCTCATACATAGAGGACAAGATGTACCAGAAGATGGGTTTATAAGTGTAATCCTGAATTCCCTAGATGAGACATGGGACAACTTTGTTACCGCAATGGATAACGTTGATGTGAATGTTTTCTGTCTAGATTATTTAACAGGATTACTGAAGCTGACAAACACGAAGACAGAAAGCAAAACAGATCAACAAGGCCCAATAGGAAGTCTGACCACATAGAAAAATAAATAATGTTAATAAATTCTACACCTGTGGGCCAGAAGATCATATTAAATTTGATTGCCCTGAGTACAAATGCCCCAGGCCTAATTCAGCCCAAAGAAGGGGGAAAATGAACAGGAGGGGGCATGGAAGGTGCAGCTATGATAGAAGAGAAACCTCTATAAATGTAATAAAGCAAAAGGGTGATCAGAAACCTCAAAAAGGTAAAAGGAATTGGGTCTTGGACAGTGCAACCACACGCCATATTGCCAATGATAAAGATGTATTTAAGACACTGTCCAAATATGAGTCTCATGTTAAAGTGGCCAATAACAAATCTGCCAAAGTAAAAGGCCAGGTTACCATAACAGTATCAGGATTGGGTAAAATTAAAGATGTCCTATATGTACCTGAAATAACCAATTTGATAAGCACCCCAGAACTGTGTAATGGTACCAAATTTGAAGTAACCTTTAAGGATGGTGGAGGTATTATTAAAAACAATGGTAAAACTGTGGGTAAAATAAAACTGAAGGATGAGCTACCTCACTTTATACCCATTGGTCAGGAGAAACCTCAAGGCACTAGAAATAAAGGTAAAAATGCTGGTAATAAACCAGAAAAACATGTAAGATTTAATTTAAAGCCTGAGGTTCATGCATGTGAGGATAAGTGCAAGAATAAAAAGATATCCATAGGCAAACCTACTCATGAAGATTGTGTTCATCTGCTTCACAGAAAACTGGGACACATCAGTTTCCCTACTGTGAAAAAGATGCCTGAACACTCCAGGGGTTTGCAGGTAAAAAAAAAAATGTGAAAACTTCCTGGACTGCTCTGTATGCAAGAGTGCAAAGTTCAAAGAAAAAGCACATCCCAAAAAGTCCCATGGACACAGTGAACACATTTTTCAGCTGGTGCACATGGACTTAGTCGGCCCATTGAAGCCTTCATTAGGAACGAAAAAGTATTTTTTTCTCACCATTGTAGATGATTTTAGCAGATTTGGATTTGTCTACACAATGAAAGAAAAATCAGTGTCATTTCAAAAATTTAAAAGAGTTTTACCAGTTAATCTGGACCCAACACAAAATCGGAATAGAGAAGATTCAAACTGATAGAGGTTCTGAATTTCTCTCAAATGAGTTCCAAAATTGAATAAAGGGTAAATGTATCATCCACTGTAAATCAGCTTCTAGTTCTGCCTTTCAGAATGGTATCTCTGAACACAGGAATGGAGTACTCCAGTCAATGTACAGCTGCATGATTAAAGATGCAGACATTAGTAAGGCATATTGGGGAGAAGCTGTAATTTGTGTAAATTATACCTTAAACAGATTGTGGTCTAGTGTAGTAAATAAAACTCCTTATGAAATTGTATATGGCCACAAACCAAATTTAGCACACTTGCACATATTTGTCTCCTTTGCAATGGTGCACACCCCCAATCATTTAAGAAAGAAGAAGGATGACAAATGAAGAGAATTAAGGTTTATTGGGTATCTGGGTCAAAGGCTTAAGATTTGTAGATGAAGATAATAATGTAACTATTTTTAGATCTGCACATTTTGAGGAGAACAAAAACTGGAGCAGGATAGTCTCAAATGATGCACCAATTGAGGAAAAACAGGCAAAGGTAAAAAAGACACCAAAACACTACTCAGTGATTCAGATGATGATATAACACTGAGGACTCTTCAGAGATCACAAGTTCAGATGACTCTGAAGACTTTTTTCCAATTAGAGAACCCAAAAATCCCAGGGCTTGGAAATGACAGCCACCTAAATCTAGGCAGAGTGACTCTGACAGTAATTCTGCATCATCAGATGATGATAATGGTGATTGGCAAGTGCTAAGGAGGTCTAAAAGATCCACCAAAGGGATCACACCCAAAAGGTTTGATGGATACATTGCATCCATAAACCAGATCACTGCTCCTACTAAAAATGTTAAAGAGGTAATGGATTTGCCTGTGGAGGAACAAAACAAATGGAAAGTGGCCATGGAAAACAAATTGGAAAGTTTAAAACAGCTCCAGGTTTTTTCGTCAACAAAACTGCCTAGACACAAGAGGCCAATTGGAACTAAGTGGGTGTTTAAAATTAAACCACTTGAGAACAACAAGCTGCTGTACAAAGCAAGACTGGTTGCGCAAGGCTTCCTTCAGAGGTACCCAGAGGAATTCACTGATACCTACTCCCCAACTGTCAGATCAGAATCTGTTAAAACTGCTTTGGTCACTGCAGCATTATTGGGAGAGTCTGTATACCAGTTTGATGACCAAATTGCGTATTTACATGCCAAACCTGACAAAAGAATTTATGTCAAGGCACCACCTGGTTATGGTGGAGAAAAAGTTATCATTTGGAAGCTGCATAAAAGTCTATATAGATTGAGACAATCTGGGAACAGATGGTTTGAATGCCTCTCAAAAATTTTAAAGCTTATAGGTTTTTCTGCCTCACCAGCTGACAAATGTGTCTTCATAAGGCAAGAAAAACGTGTTAAAGAAAAAGGTGTTAAAGAAAAAGTGGGTGACATATTATATATAGGTAGGGACAAAACAAAGAGTGAGCTGTTTGCCAAAGATTTGAGAAAACACTTTATATGGAAATTTTGGGCAGAATATATAAATATCTTGGAGTGCAGATACTGAAAACAAACAGAGGCTTCTGTTTGTCACAAAAAGAAAAAATAGTGGAATTATTGGAAAAATGCAACATTAAAGATGCTCACCCAAGTAAGACACTTGTGCAAACTGATTTTGCAAACCATGCCCATAAAAATGATACTGAATTTAGTGAAAATACCTTGTACAGGTCTATCATTGGTTCCCTACTGTATATTGCAAATTGGACTAGACCTGATATTGCTCTACCTGTACATTTGTTGTCAAGACATGTGCAATGCCCTAAAGTTTTTCATTGGAATTGTGTAAAAAGGATTTTAAAATATTTGAAAGGTACAATAGATACCCTGTTAGTGTTAGAACCAAAAAGTGATGAAAAAGCTATATTAACTTGCTTTGCTGATTCTGATTGGGCTCAGGACATAAAGTCACAAAAAAGTATGTCTGGCTTTAATTGTATAATTAGAGATTTTAATGCAATTACTAATGCTGCTAAAGATTATAAACCTAGCAAAAAACAAAGTGGGAATGGGAGAGAAAATAAAAGTAGAAGGAAAACCCTACCAAATTTTTTTGAAAAAATGACAAAGGAGCTTAGGCTTTATGATTTATGGAGAGAATTTCACCCAACACAAAAACAATTCACATTCTACTCAGACAGACATAAATCATGCTCCAGAATAGACATGGCATGGGTAACCTCCGAAACTAAATTAGATGTCAGATCAATTAAGATAAATATTAGAACATGGGCAGACCATAACCCCCTAGAAATAATTTGGAAGGGGGAAAAGAAGAGAGGGAGATGGACAACTAACTTTGAGATTATAAAAGAAAAGGAAATCATACAAAAAATAGAAGAAGAAATGAAACTCTTCTTCCAAGTAAATAAGAGAGGGGGGACTCCACAACACATTATTTGGGACACTGCAAAGGCATACCTGAGAGGCTTAATCATAAAACATACAATTAGGAAAAACAAAAAGAAACTAAATAAGAGAAACAAGTGGATAACTGAGGTTCAAAGATTGGAGATAAAATTACAAAGGGATCCGGGCAATGTAGAAGTAAAAGAAGAATATGACCTAGCAAGACATAAGATAAAATTACTAGTGTTAGACGAAAGAGCAAGAGAGATTAAGATGGCAAAACAAAATTTTTTCGAGCACGCTAATAAATCGGGTAGATGGCTATCCTATAGGTTAAGAAGAGAGAGAAAAAAGGCAAATACACCAGCTACTAGATGAAAATGGACTACTAACATTCCAAAGCGAGGGCAAGAAAAGGATAGTACAAGACTTCTTTCAAAAACTTTACAAACAAGAAGAAATTCCAGTAACAGCGGTTAAAGATTATCGTAAACAAACTGATTTACCAAAAATACCAGAGACAGTCAGGGAAATGCTTAATGGTGAAATTATACAAAGAGAAATTGAAGAAGCAATAAAAAGACAGAAAAATAATAAGACGCCAGGTACATATAAAAGCATGTCAGAGACACTAGGACAACAAATGAGGGAAATATTTAATGGAACTTTTGGAGGAACAAAAATGCCTAACTCATGGGCAGAAGCCTACATAACACTGATTCCTAAAGAAGAGACAGACCGCCAATACATTAAGAACTGTAGGCCAATCTCCCTTCTAAATTCGGACTATAAAATATTTGCATCCATAATTGCGGAAAGATTTAAAAAAATTCTTACCAAGTTTATACATACAGATCAAAGTGGGTTCCTGCCAAATAGACATTTAAAAAACAATGTGAGAACAATTCTTGATGTGTTAGAATACTATGAAACAAATCCAGGGAAACAATTGGCACTCCTTTTCCTCGACGCACAAAGGCCTTCGATAACGTAAACTGGGAATTTTTAATACAACAATTAGAATTAATGAAGGCCGGGGAGAAATTAATAACCACAATTAGGACAATTTATACAGAGCAAACAGCCAAAATATTAATAAATGGAGAGGAGACAGAAAAAATAGAGATAAAAAAGGTACAAGGCAAGGATGCCCTTTGTCTCCACTTTTATTCATTTTGACACTTGAGGTCCTATTGAGGCAGATAAGGTGAGACCCCGAAATAAAAGGATTACAGATAAAAAAAGAACAATATAAATTACAAGCGTTTGCGGACAACCTAGTTTTCATATTGGAAGATCCTCTAGAAACAGGTCCGAAATTGATACACAAGATAGAAGAATTTGGAAAGGTAGCGGGGTTAAAAATAAATAGGACAAAACCAAAATGTTAACAAAAATATAGCGAAACGAAAGAAACAATTAGAGGAAAAAATTAACATTCAAATAACAAAATAAAATACTTAGGAATATGGCTAACACCAAAATGTGTCTCACTCTAAGAAGATAATTATAATAAAATCCTCCACCAAATAAAATCAGATTTAGACAGATGGAAAAACCTACAATTATCAATAACAGGTAGAATTACAGTAATAAAAATGAATATCCTCCCTAAAGTATTACTTTTGTTCCAAACTATTCCGATTTTGATGAATAAAAACTTTTTTAAAGAGCTAGACAGTGTAGTTTCAAAATATATTTGGCAAGGGAAAAAACCCAGAATAAAAATGAAAATTCTACAAGATGCTAAAGAGAGGGGAGGATTTGGAGTCCTGGAATGGGAATTATATTATTAAGTGATTACCTGGTTAAGAGATTGCGTAGTCCTACAAAATGATAGAATATTAACAATTGAGGGTCACGACTTACAAAGAGGCTGGCATGCCTACCTATGGAAGACAAAAAGTAACCCCCAAGGCTACTTCCAAAGATACTATATAAGAAAAGCACTTCTGAAAACCTGGGGAAATATTAAAAATAAATTCTATCTTAAAGTCCCAATTTGGATTTCGACCACAAAAGCAATAATATACCCAAATCTTTTCGGCCAAAGGGAAAAATTAACTTATAAAGATATTTTGAATGAAAGAGGTGAACCAGGAATCGAAAGATCAAGGTAAGAACCTAGATTGGTGGACATACCTTCAAATAAAAACAAGATATAATCAAGATATAGAAGCAGGGGGAATATACAAAGAAAACCAAGAATTAGATAAAATACTTTTAGGAAGTGAAGAAAAAATGATTAAAAAGAGCTATAACCTGCTACTCAGTCGGAAAATGGAAGACGAGGTAGTGAAGGAGACAATGATTGTTTGGGCCAAAAACTTTGGATACTCTATAGATATAGATAAATGGCAGACAATATGGGAAAGAAACTACAAGCTGACACTTGCCTCATCATACAAAGAAAATTTGCTTAAGATGTTCCACAGGTGGCACCTCCCCCCTGCTAGGTTGGCCAAGATGTTCCCCTCTTTAATATCAAACTGCTGGAAATGCAACCATAGTGATGGTACCTACTACCATATGTGGTGGACCTGTCCCCAGGCTAGATCATATTGGGAAAGAATTAGAAAATGGATTGTAGAAATAACGGGGTATGACACAGGATGGAAACCGGAAATTTTCCTGTTAGGGATACTACCCAAGAAAATAAAGAAAGAGAATGTCTATCTTATACTCCATATAATCACAGCAGCTAGAATATTGTGTGCCCAGAATTGGGAAAAAAGAATGTATACCTGCACCTACAAGTTTAATAAAATTATGGAATGCGCAGAATTAGACCAATTGACTTATGTTAATAAAAGGGAAAGGGGAATCAGATTTCTGCTTGATTTGGGAGACATGGTACAAATGGTTAGAAAAGAGGAGAATCAAAATGGAAAAAAAGAGAGAATACCAAAACAAAAATAGAACATGAAACAGAACGGCTATCTCATCTTTTGACAAAATGTTTGATATAAGATAATTATTTTTGATATATTACTGTAACCATATATAAGATATATGTATAGATCTATATTAAGTACCTTTGCTATAGTATAGTAATCAAATATAAGACACAGGTATATTTATATATGAACTGAATAAATGATAAATAAATATTCTTGATATAGCAATGTAGTTAAATACAAGATATATGTATATTTACAAATGAAAATGTATACATAATTTAAAATTAATTTTTTTTTTTGTAAACTCTATTTACCTTTAAGACTCTGATAGAAACTCATGTATTGGTGTGTGGATAGAAATGTAATTGTAATTTTAAAAGTAAAATGACTAATAAAAACATAATTAAAAAAATAAAAAATAAAGTAAGTAGTGTGTACAGCTCAATGAACATGGCAAGGCCAAAGTGAAAGAAACCTAAAAGAATAAATTGTTATATGTTTATTCTTAGGAGAAAAATGTAAAGAGATAAGAGTCATTATCTACCTGAATGTCTATTGTTATGTATTGCATATAGTATACATAGTTTCAGTTGAAGTTCTCAGTCTGGTCCTCTGTTGGAGTGGGAGGATACTTTCTCCTGATTGGTTGTCTGGCTGAGCAGTTTCCTATAAAAGGAGCTCTGTCAGCCAGGAAGTTCAGTTAGTTGCCTTCCAGGCAGTATTGAATAAAGAGCTGTTAAAGTCACTCTGGCCTAGCTTCCATTCTTTGCCCAGAACTTAACAAAAAACCTTTCATAGCATGGCTCTACTGCTGTTATTTATGTGTACATCTGGGCAGCCATCCAGTTTCTCCGATAAAGGTTCATTAAATGGGCCAGGACTCTAGGTAGGGGCATGCAATGCTGTTTCGATTAAATTGGGAAGAGAAGATTCACCCAGCTTCTAAAGCATCGTCATTGCCATACTACTTCTTTTCCGGCAAGCAATGGATGTCACAAAATAAGAGTGGCAAGGTGAAAGGAGAGGAAGAAAATGTTTTTCCTGTTTTCCTTCATTTCACCTTATTCTTTCTTCTCTGGATTTCTTTCATTCATGAAATGATTCTTCAAGCTAGATCTGTTGAACTTTGAGGACATTTCAGTCTAAAGAATCACTAGTGGCTATTTCTCAGCTGCCTGTGCCCAGGAAGAGACTTTCAAAATGCTACTCAACATAGATTGAACAGTTTGCCATGGAAACACACACACACACACACACACACACACACACACAGACCATCAAATGCTGTGTTCTAATTACTTCCCAATTTTAGCAAGCCGTTTCATCAAGAAAATTTCACATCAGGATTAGACATTATTTCATGGCTTTTGTTATTTTAATCATGATTTTGGGAAAGATATTACTGTATGCGATGTGCGTCTTTGCAAAGGTAGGTGGTCCTCAAGTAACTGATTAAGCATTTAAAAATCTGCACAACCTACTCAATTTTTAATTAGTTTCATAAATTATCACGAGGTGCCATAAATCCAGCACTATCTTTATTCTTTATTAGAATAATACGTTGCCATTGAGCTGACATTTTTTTTCCATTTGTAAAGTATTTTAAGAGGCTCACTAAATAATCCTGTGGGGTAAGTAATTATCTTCTATTTTGTAGATGTGGAAACAAAGATCAAGACAACATTATTTAGTTCTTCTTCATACCAGAGAGATTCAGAATGCAGGAATTAGTCCCTCCAGATCTTTTTTCTTACAAATAGCGCTTGACTCATGACCATTCATTTAACAACAGCTTTATGTTTACAGTGATGATGAAAGTGACACAAGTGACACAAGTGACTTGTGACAGGTCACACTGATGACGCAGTGTCCCCACGGTCATGTGATCAAAATTTGGTCACTATGCAACTCACATGCATTTGCAACAGTTGGAGCACCCGAGTCATACCATCACCATTTGAACCTTCCCAGGAGACTTCAGATAAGCAAAGACAATCAATCAGGGAGAGCCTGATTCACTTAATGACTGTGATGATTCACTTAACAACTGCTTCAAAAAAGTATGTAAAATAAGGCACTTAACCCCTTTGCTTAGGGACAGATTATGGTAGTAAGTCAAGGACTGTCAAATTATTGTTAAATCGCCCTTTCCTCAAAAATGTATGAAATGTGATACTCCCAAGATTCATTCCTCTTTTGCCAGACTGTAGCAAGGTCACAACGTATTTGGCCTTACAGTCTATTCATGAGCCATTTTGTGCCCATGATTGTCAGTCAAGATTTTAACTACACAGGACTTAAGCACTTGTGAAAGGTCTCATTACTGGGACCTAGAAATTGGGTGATGAAGAACAGTCTTCTCAGATACATGATCCTGACTTGGCAACCTTATCATAATACTTTTGTTTACATGATCTCCCAAAGGAGAAAAAAAAAATATCTATGACCCAATTTACAATAGCAGACCACAAATCTGCTTGAGCCACATTTATGTAAACAGCTTTGGGGATAAACTACAGGGTCTTGCCCACTTAAGAAGAGTGCAAAATGCCTTTATACAGTTGTATAATAAAGGCTGACCGCTATGAATGTCAAGTGCCAATCATAACAAGGGTTAGATTTTTCTGCTTAGATTGAGATAAGCAGGATAATAAAGTGGAAGTCAGCATAAGTCAATCCATAGTTCCTTCCCAGTTCCCATTTAAAAATACAAATCCTGATTTGAGATAATTCATGAGCCACCACCAAATAAGTAAACAAACTATTAAGGAGTTCAGGCAGGGGCTTTGACAGTTCAGATATTTGTTACTCCTTCACTTCTCATCTCCTTCCTTTAACTTTAGCTGTATATGGGGAGGGCGGGACAATTTCCCACCTTCAGTGTTCTTTCTGGGACTCATAACACATGTTAGCATCAAGCAATGCTTTATGACTTATACAGAAATATAACTTGAGGTGCATTATTCTGGATTTTCATGTATGACCTGTCTCTCTCAGCCATCGTGCTGCTCTGTAAACACACAGATGCTTCATGCAGGTACATTGGGGAGTCACATAGCTGGAAATAGGGAAATTTGTTTGCAAATGGCATTCAAGAGCAGCAGGATGAAATTGTGTTTAGTTTTGTGTCAGCTATTTTTATTTTCTGATACCATAAAAATATAGTCCAGGGAGAGCAGTAAGAAAATCATATTTACAAATTTCTGTGTGTGCATGCATGTGTATTTCTTTGATACATTTTCATAAATCTATTTTAAACAATCTCTGTAAATATTGACTCAGTTTTTCCATATATAAGATCATATTTCAAAGCTAATCCAGTGCTATTTCAAGATGACTACAACTTTAAAAGTCTCTTAAGAGCCTTAAGCTATCAACTTTGGCCCATTTATTTGAGCATTTGCCTCATTGAACCTAGTGGAATTTATTTTGAGGGGACTTACAAAGTATTTTGTACGAAAATGTCTTGACTTTCAATGTGATCCCAATATTTTGGACTGTTTTTTCAAGAAATCACATCCTATGTTGGCCAATAAAGGTGCCTTTTGTCCATGATTGGTCAAACTATTGTCCACCTGGCACTAAAGTCACAAAACTTGTGACTTCTGCACACAAAGCATGTGCTCTGTCACTGTAATGGAATGTGTGAACAGCCTTGGGGAAAGGAGGGAAGAAATGCTGCCTAGGAAACAATCAGACAAGAGAGGCAGGAGCCCCCAGTGGCTTAATGGTCAGGAAAAGAAATTTGGGACCCACCCTAATAGATCAAGCAGCTAAAAGTGGTGGTGGGAACTTTTGTAATTACGGACTTGCACAATTTTGTTAAAGTAACCTTATAATAAAATAGAGTTAGCCCATCAATTCATGTTTTCTGTCTGGTGTAGCCATGAAAACTAATAGTCACTCAGCAATAGCTTCTTTCATGGATAAGTAGACATCTTAATGTAAGTTTGGTGCTTTTCAGCTTCAACACTGATCTGCCATAATTCTATTTCATCCTATACTCCATCTGCTTTCCAACCCACAGTTTTAGTACAGTGACAATCATTGTGCTGAATTTAATACATAAAGATTCACAAATAACTGATCTGAAGATTGTAGAAAATCATGATCTGCTTAAACATTTTTAGTGGGATTTCACTGTGAATATTGTGTTCTGGCCATCACACTTTAAGATGAATTCAAAGAAAGTAGAATAGCTTCATAGAGGGGCAACAAAGTCCAATGAAGGAAGATTGAAGTTATTGGAACTGTTTAGCCTTTGATATAAGCTACAATGGCTCTCTTCACATAGTTGAAAAATTAAGATCTGCTTTGTATTCTTTCAGGTATCATGACATGAAATAGAGATTCAAGTTTAGGAGAGTGTACTCCAATTGAATTATGGGAAAATAAACTTCCTTGGATTTGCTTGGAGTTCACTGATTTGGGCTGGATCATACCTATAATTGCCTTGGTTTTTCAGAATTATAAATGAAAAGAATGATGCAAAAGTTGAACTGCAACGCATTGCATTATATTGTATTTATCTATTTGTGCACTACCTCTTCCAGATATTCTAGTAAATGCACATTCATCAGTTAATAAAATCATACAATAAAATAACTTATGTAAACAGTATCACCAGCCATGTTGATTTAGTACCACCACAAAACTATTGCTGTTCCAAAGACTCTGACAAAGCAGTCTTTACAATTTTCTTGAATGGTAACAAGGAAGAGGCCATTCTGACCTCAAGAAGCAAGCTATTTCCTGTTCCTTGGACATCCTAAGGGGGAACTAACCAGCATGCCTACTTGGCCATCCTGTTTCAAAGGGGAAAATTGTAACTGGAAGACTACTACCAGAGGTAATGGGGCCCGGTTTTATAGATAATAATCATCATCTTGACCTAGGCCTGGAAGTGGAAATCAATGCAACCTCTGCAAAATAAATGTCACTGGCTTTTACCAGTCAAGAAGAAGGTGGTTGAATTTTGTACCAGATGTAATTTCCAAAAGTATGGAATGACCTTCAAGGTCATGTTGAATGAATTTCAAGTCTGATCAGAACATGAAAACGGCATTCATGCCTAAAATCATTTCCTGGTCCAAGAAAAGCTGCAACTGGCAGGCCAGTGGTACTGACCAAGGATTCTCCTGGCAGGAGCTATAAATCAATGAGAATTCCCAGATGATCCACCTGCTGTTCAGGGATTCTGTCGCACCATCTAGAGTTAAATACGCCCTAGAACCAGAGGCTTCTGAATGAACAGGAGTCACCTTGCTGGATTCATTCCAAGCCCCCTTTTTAAATCCCAACTAGTCATTTTCAGCTTCCAGTGGATTAACCATGGGACGAAAAGGCCAACTGCCTTGAGACAAATAAAAAAGCACAGTCGTAGGACAGAGCAGACATAGGTACTGGAGACATGGGGACAGCATAAGAAAAGCCCACCATAAGGCATCAATAGATATATAGAGACACACCACGTTTGCAAATCATTCAAAAGAGGCAATAAAAAAGCTAAGAAGAAAACCAAAAGAAGAAAACACATCTTCTCTGGCAACTTACAACCAGATAAGCAGGGATTAACACCATACAGTCAAGCAGAATAGAATACCCTAATCAAGGAAAGACCAAGGAGAAAACCACACCCCCACCAACACTGGGAGGGCAAGCTATCTATATATATAAAAGAGAGGTCCGAAAAATAGTTTGTTAGTTTGTGCTCTATACAAACGCGCAATTCTGTGCCA